>CM076571.1:61395706-61604224 GCA_034641835.2 Pinus albicaulis
TTATAATTATTACCCATTTACAGAGGCAAAAATAATATGGCCTGAAAGTAGCCTTTACAACAGGCAATGGAATTGCAGCTGCTTCATCAATAACCAATAGCTCCACTTGAGAAAAATTTTCATAATCTTGGGGCTGGATATACTGCAGAGTAAACAATTGTAGTTATCATTCGTGCTCCAATATATTAATATACTTTTTACATTGAACTGAAGAAAGGGAAACAAGCAAATGCTAGCCATCATACAATGCTTTGACATAAGAGTTTTGAGTGACATACTTGAAAAAAAGAACTCATCCACCGATATTTATAATCATTTGAGTTATTCAAGTTAAACACAATGTCAAGAATCAAGATTCAATACCCTCTATTATCTTCATCACCTAATACAAGATTTAAATTTTTCCCAAAGAAACGCTTATTAATTTGGCAGCCATTATTTCTCCCTGCTTTAAAAACCCTACATTTAAATGAAAAAAAGCATTGCATTTCAACTACAAAAATCTATTAGTGTTCAAATGTACATGTGTGCATCACTTGTGTAGGGTATTCCTTTTCCACTTTCACACTATCCAAGAATGTGTGCAGTATAGTTCATATTTTTTGTGATTTAGATTATCTTGAAAAAGGAAAGGTAAATTATTTCCCATGGAAAAAGAAGGTTTTCCCTTTTTACCACTGGAAATGGTACAAAAAAGTTCCATTTCTACCCGAAACTCCTATGAAACAGGAACCAAATAAAGGCCATGTCCTCAATGGACATCATTTGGCTTTGAAAATGGCCATTGCACCGTGTTGATTCTTATATTACATCACGATAGTTTCTTAGGTCATTTCTTGTTTCTTGAGATGAAAAACAACCAAAGAAATTGTGAAGATCCTTTCAAGAAATAAATGACCATTTTTCAATCATATCTCAACTATTTTTTATTTTATTCAGTGGTTGCTTACTTTGAGAGAAATTTGACACTTTTATAAGGAATATAACATAAAAAACACAAAATGGGAAGGAATTGATGAGGTAGATGACCTTTAGTTGTTGTCAATTAAGAATTGATAATACACGATGCATGTTCTGTACTAAAAACTAGATTCCTTCCTGGAGTTAGGACATAGAGTATTGAATCAAAGTTGTAGTTTCTAACTTCTTGTATTGGTTCATCAATCTTGAAATTCAGACATTGCATGTCTTCATTGCTTCATGTTTGAATAATTTGCATCATATCGTACAATAGGAAATTAGGAATTATGATTATAATTACTTTATGGATCTGTTAAGTTACTTTTAAGTTTGCATGGTTTAGTGTGAAATTATTCTTGTGTGCCCCTAGGCCCAGGTGAAGGAATGCCAAGGACTGAGAACCCTAGTTTTTAAATGGTATTGTTTCTTATACCCAAAAACCCCTCAACATCACTTCTTATTAGTTCTTAACAATAGTGTTGTAAATAATTTGAGAATTGATATAGCAAAATCTCGCACTTCTCAAGATAAATTCCTAAAGCTAAAGTGTGATACCATTTGTAATTCAATAGCCCCATTGTCACCTCACCAACCTCTTTTCACTTCGGGCTAGCTCTCCTCCAACTCAAGGGGGGTTCTCCCTAGTAGATGTTAGGGATCTAATGGCCCAACCAAACCAAGTCAAGAGCCCCCTAACTCTATATGTTTACTACTATCAATCAAAATATTGAACAATAGGGTCAGACATGCATCCTGAAGATAAAATTGCCAGGGTATTTTTGGGTAATTTCAAAGGAAAAGTCCCCAAACACATATAATCAAGGAATTATAACGTGATTTCAAACATTAAATATCAACAAAATCATTTAAAGGATATTGAAAGGAAAAAGGTGATGGAAGATAGAAAGTGCCTTACTTAAATGCTCTAAGGATTTTTCAATAGTAGCTCCAAAAAAAAAGCTTCACTTCAAGGCCCTTCAAGATCGTCTCCAACAATGCTATACCATCGGCTCCTTTCAACAATGTTGCTCCAAAAATTTCCTCAAGGTCTTCACAACAAGTTTACTAGAAGTTGCTCCAACAATATATTCAATAAGGTCTTCATTGTCAACTCGTCTCTTGTTTGGGTGCCTTAATGTGCAATGACATGTTTCCTGGACTAAATTCAATGCAAGGCATATTTGAAAATCTAACTCTGTCTTTCAGTGTCTTATTAGAAATTTTTTCAGTTTTCATTTTGTGTTTTCAGGTTAGATATTGTTTTCAAGTTTTTACATTTATAATTTTATCGTACTGTAAGGTATTGATCAGTAGTACAGGAACAACCCCGAGACGGGATGATTGCGGAAAGAGGCCAGCGAAAGAACATGTAAAGTTCCAGCATTGCTCTATCTTTAGGTATTTTAGTTATTTACATAATTGAAATAATATTAATTTTTTTCAAATATGCAGACACCTAGCCATGGTACGCTTGATGATTCCCTCTATGAGGAAGAGCTTTCTTCATCCCTATCTCCAACGCTCTTGTTGCGAAAAAAAACATGAAATGCAAGGTCGGAATTTAATACTTTGATAGACGCGCCTCAAACCCCTGAAACAGAAGAGAGGATAAAAAAACTTATGAGCCAACTAGAAACATATCAGGTAATAATAAAAAGTCAAAAGGATATTTTTTTTGTTCTGCATGAGATGAATTGTGAATTGTGATATTTTTATTTTTAATTTTTACATTGACTAAACTAACAAAAACTTCTTTTGTATGTAGTGTTTTCTGGCATTTGCTGAACCCGGTGTTGGTGGTAGTGGGACACAAGGGAAAGATATTGCCCAGCAACCCTCTCGTACACCTTCTACTCCTTTAGGTGCCAGCCAAGAAACACACCCTGCCCAAGCAGACACCCAGCCAACCGCTGAACGTGTTGGCAATGATGAGGCTGATATGGCCAACTACATTATTGTGTTTCTTGGAGCTACACGTGTTAGCTCCACAGGGACCATTAATGGCACATTTTTGGTGAACGATGAAGGTGTCCCTATAAAGCACGTACAACTCCCAGGTAAATGTTGGGAAAAATACTGAGAGGGGGGGTGAATCAGTATTTAGATCTGACTGAAAACATTTTACTTTTTCTTTCTCTAAAACCCATACGTTACTTTTATGAACCCAACTCGCGTATACACACGGATATCCTTAATAAAACTTGCGTATTACCAGATATCTCATTATGCAGATAATTCTTTACTTAGATCATTGCATCATTCATTCATTAGATGTTTAGTAAGTAGTAAACAGGTGCAGTAAGAACAGAATAAATCATCACACATATGCAACACGCATGAACACCAGGATTTAAGGTGGAAACCCAATTCGGGAGAAAACCATCGCTGCTTTCGTCTTAGTCTTCAATATCTATTATACATAAAACTTCTTACAACCATGTACTGGCACAGACTCATACCAGCATGCAGGCACCCACCTGCAGAAGGCTACAACCTTCTCTCGTTTACCAGCCTCTCCTAGAAGGGAGCTACTACCCCTTGCACTCGTTTACCAGCCTCTCCTGGAAGGGAGCTACTACCCCCTGTTCTCGTTTACCATCTGCCACTAGAAGGGAGCTACAACCCCCTCACTAAAGGCTTCGACCCTCAACACCACTACGGACCGTGTTTCATCAATTTTCATATTGGATCCAACAGCTTTCACACAACATACCTTGCAGGCCTCTCCTCATCAGATTTTCAGAATCGACCCATTCCACACATACATCAAACTGAACCTTATAACCCATTCAATTCATTCATTGAATCATAAACCAATCAACCAACCAACCACTGATCTTTTAAGCATAATCAGTGTTCAAACCACCCAGATCCAGATTTTTCATTTTAGACTTGCGCCAGGTCTTCATCATTTCTTTGCTAATCTTCATAGGGCTTTATCACTTCCTCGATCAACTCCATAGGTGCATCATAGATTCAGCGTTAACAGACAACCGATTTCGATCATGCAGATATCTCTTAAAGAGATTTATTTATTTACAATCCTTACACATGCACACATCGTTCTCTATTTCTCTTCTCCTTATATAGTTTTTCCTTTAGTAAAACCATGATTCAAAACCACGAACCGCTAATGGTATTCCTAGACGGGGTCAAAATATATAATCCAGCGTATTAAAAATCGAGCCAATCCAGATTGAAACCCCAACCTAAGTTCTTCCATGCACGAATCGTCCCAAGGGTAATATTTATCTCCGCTAAATAATACTATAGCCAAGGTTAAGAAACATTAACGTGCCGCTGACTTGGCATGCAGTGCCCCCGTAACATTACTTTTAATCAAATTTCAATGAAATTTTAATCCCGGACTTCAATCCTCAAACAAACTGGATTTCAATCTTTGACCCCGGGCCCACATCGCAGTCGGGCATTTGCGATGTGCGATATGCAATGGCACGATCAAACAAAAGTGCGCAAAGTTAAAATTTGAGATTTGCGATGGGATCACATCGCAAATTGGCGATCAAACATATGGCGGAACACTTTGTAATATGTGATGGTGCGATATGCAATGGTGCGATAATCGCACATCGCAAACAATCAACGGAACTTGCGATGGCGAAGGACGATGATTATAATATGCGATGTTGCGATGGTGCAACGATCACACATCACAAATATCCACATCAACAAGACATTTAAACTTCAAAACTTGTGATCTTGAGATTTGCGCTAAAGTGGTGGGGACCACTTGTCCTCCCTTTTCAGAAATTTAAAGTCTTTGGCTGTTTTATTCAATTTTCTTCATATTGGTTGTTGAGGGCTTTAAAACCCGAAATGACTATCTTTAAATAAACTCTGCTCCTTTGTAGCCTGGAACTACGAATGTCTTCATTCCTTCTGCAAAACTTGGCTGCGGCCCATCAATAATTAATTCATCCTTACGAATTTCTCATTCTTCTTGAATTTACAGTGCTATGCACTTAATCTCCTATGCTGCTTCTGTACTTTTTTCTTCCTGCCCAAGGCTGGCAGGTGACTTTACTATTTTCAATACTCTGTTCTCTGTCTATTTTCCAATTGATAGTTTAGGTGTTGCTCCTGTCTTCACCTTTGTTCTCTGCAACTTTTCTTTTCTATATTACATCTGAACTACTCTGTAGATACATCAGATTTACATCATTAACAAATAGGACAAGTCAGTTTTCACCAAGAACAACTTCATCAAGTAGGTTGCCATCAACTTTATCAAGTAGGTTTCCATCAACGACAACACTCTCCATCATATTGCCAACAATCTCCCCCTTTGGACTTGATGGCAACCATGATAGTGTTTGATCATGACAACAGATAGATACATTGATTAGAACCATTATTAAAACACCATGATACTCTCCCCCTATTAAAATACCATGATACTCTCCCCCTTTGACATCAAGGGCAAAGGGCGGATCAAAACCAAAACAAGGTTTTTCTCCTCATGTAGAAAGAAGAGCTCTGTAGATCTGATGTGCACTGAAGTTACCATGCTCCCCTTAAGTTCACGCTGAATCTTCAAACATATTTTTCAATGAAGTACATGACTCTATGACCTTTCCTATCACCAAGGACTCATACTTACATTAAAGATCCAACCAAGTGGATTTACATATGTGAATCAAGTACCAGACCAAGTGGGTTTACACATTTTGACTCAACTACCCAACCAAGTGGGTTTACAATTTTGAAGAAGTCCTTACATGACTGAATATAAAAATTTACATCATAGGTCTCAACATAACCTTTTCATCAAATTACAAATATGACTTTTTATAACCAATACCAAACAAGACCTCAAGAGAGAGATCATATTTCAGAACCATCATAATGCCAACAATGCATCCTTTCCACATGACCAATGCTCCCCCTTAGCTTTTGCATCCTGAACACTTTTAACAACAAATCATCAATGCATCTTGATCAACACATCAGAGAATGAACCAGAATTATGAGAACTGGAACACCATAAGAGATACTAAACAGTACTGCAGCTGTGCTGAAGAATGCTGACCTAGAAAAATTTGTCAGCAAACACCCATACGCGGTTTTCTGTGTATAAACTTGCGTATATACGCGACTGTCCTTCAGGAAATCCACGTATCCAACTGAATCTTCTGTTTTTAAGTAGATCTGATCTTCTGAGAGGCAGAGACAATTCCCAGCTTCTGTCTGAGATATTTGAATGCTTCCCTGGAATATATGAGAGAAGAAAGATAGGACAATGTAGCTATGTTTTCAAGTGTCGTGCAACATCAGTAACCAAGTCTTCAGGCTCTTTGCAGCGTCAACATATTCTTCTCAAGAGGAATTATCATACTAGAACAAATTCACGCAATCATCAATGTGATCTGATATCACCAAGATCTTCATGATTCATAATCATGATGTAACATGTGTAGGAATTATGTACAAAAGGTCTCAAATGTGATAAAAGATCATCAGCAACAAATTCTGCATGATCTATCCTTATCTTTGAATCATAAGACTTCGAACTCATCCATGTGTGAAAACAAAAGATACTTTTCAGCAAAAAGCAAACAGGGCTCATCCATAATCTCATCATAAGAAACCATGTATCATGTCATCATCATTTGAGCATAAATATTACGAGAACTAAGGAATAAGCAGATATAATGCCAACAATGCAATCATTAGTAGTTTGACTGATGCTCCCCCTGAACCTGTGCTCTTGTTCTTTGAGCCATCTCACTGTTTTCATTAACAGAAAAACATACGCTTCTGTCTCCATTGGAACTCGTGTGTATACACGGCTTTAGTTCATAAAACCCACGTATAGAAAGTGAAATACAGAAAAATTTCACTCCATCTCCCCCTGAACTTATGCCACTTGTACCTGTCTTCTTTACATCAGATGCACTGTCAGAAATAAACATAACCAGAATTACCAACCAACCATGAGAATCACCATACATTGCTCCCCCTGTGATGATACATTACTAATCCCTATAATGTATCTCACATCATTCCTGCAGTCATTATGAGAAGTAAGCTTTTAGAAGCGGATGATTGCAGTAGTGTCAATATTCCCTACGTTTTTGACCGGTCCTCCTTCTTTTTCCATCTTTGCTTGAAATTTCTTATTGTGTGCTGGAAATTATCCAATTTCTCAGATCTATTCTTCCTGCATTATTTTTCTACATGTCCATACTTGTTACAAGCATAACATCTTGCGTGACCAGAAAAGTAAGCATAGGGATCATAACGTGTTTTTCTATTCTTTCTTCTATTGCAATCACTTGCTTTATGACCATACTTGCTGCATAAAAAACAATATCCCTTAAAGAAACCTGAGTACCTTTCTGTGTAGAATCTATTTGTTTGTGACTGAAACAATCTGCTTCTGCAATTGGCTGCAACATGCCCATAATTATGACATTTAAAGCATTCAACATTATTGATCAAAGGAGGGAATGATTTCTTTTGAGAGTTCATGATTGTCGGTTGACCTTTTGTTTCTTCCAACACTTCAGGTTTTGCATTGATATCCTTTGAATCTTTAGCACTTTCTTGTGAACTAGATTCTCCTTTAACAGTTTCATGAAAACCAAGACCAAATTTAACAGAAGGAGACCTTTGACTACTAAGAATATTGTTCAGAATATTAGTACTTTCTTGAAACCTCAAGAGTTTATCTTTTTCTTCTAATTTACCTTTGAGAATGTTTACCTCAACCTCCAATCTTTGGCATTGCTTCTTCATACTTTCCTCAACCCTTTTTCCTTCTTCTACTTGATCATTCAATTTTAAAATCTCTTCTTTCAACCCATTTTCTTGTTCTTCAAACGTTTGTAGAAGTTCTTCATTCTTCTTATTTGATTTTTCCAGATCTTCTTTGAGGGAGATGATTTCTGCTTCAAGTCCTTTTTCTTCAAATCATTGTAGAAGTTCCTCATTCTTCTTACTTGATGCTTCGAGATCTGCTTTCAGAGAGATGATTTCTGCTTCAAGTCCTTCACTTTGATTGGTTACATTATCGTACAACCTTTGATACTTGTCTATTTGTCCATTCAGTCTAGAGATCATATCTTTGTAGATAGATTCTCTCTTATTAAATAATCTTTGTTGATCTTCAACTTTGATCTTGAGAACTGCTTCTAGATCCATAGCATTACTTTCACTATCTTCACCATTGCATGCACAAGAAAATAAATCACAAGAACAACAATCACTACCTGTTTCATCTTCTTCATTTTCTGCTGCACATGTTTTCTGAGATATCTCCTTTCTTTGAGTAGCCTTCTTCTTTTGCTTCTTTCCCATTGTGACGGATCTCATTCAAGCGATCAAGCTCCTTCAGAAGGACTTGCTCTGATACCAATTGTTGGGAAAAATACTGAGAGGGGGGGGTGAATCGGTATTTAGATTTGACTGAAAACATTTTACTTTTTCTTTCTCTAAAACCCATACGCTACTTTTATGAACCCAACTCACGTATACACGAGGATATCCTTAATAAAACTTGTGTATTACCAGATATCTCATTATGCAGATAATTATTTACTTAGATCATTGCATCATTCATTCATTAGATGTTTAGTAAGCAGTAAACAGGTGCAGTAAGAACATAATAAATCATCACACATATGCAACACGCATGAACACCGGGATTTAAGGTGGAAACCCAATTCGGGAGAAAACCACCGCTGCTATTGTCTCAGTCTTCAATATCTATTATACAGAAAACTTCTTACAACCATGTACTGGCGCAGACTCATACCAGCACGCAGGCACCCACCTGCAGAAGGCTACAACCTTCTCTCGTTTACCAGCCTCTCCTGGAAGGGAGCTACTACCCCCTATTCTCGTTTACCAGCTACCACTGGAAGGGAGCTACAACCCCCTCACTGAAGGCTTCGACCATCAGCACCATTGCTGATTGCCTTTCATCAATTTTCATACTGGATCCAACAGCTTTCACACAACATACCTTGCAGGCCTCTCCTCATCAGATTTTCAGACTCGACCCATTCCACACATACATCAAACTGAACCTTATAACCCATTCAATTCATTCATTGAATCATAAACCAATCAACCAACCAACCACTGATCTTTTAAGAATAATCAGTGTTCAAACCACCCAGATCCATATTTCTTCATTTTATACTTGCGCCAGGTCTTCATCATTTCTTTGTTGATCTTAATAGAGCTTTATCACTTCCTCGATCAACTCCATAGGTGCATCATAGATTCAGCGTTAACAGACAACCGAGTTCGATCATGCAGATATATCTTAAAGAGATTTATTTATTTACAATCCTTACACATGCACACATCGTTCTCTATTTCTCTTCTCCTTATATATTTTTTCCTTTAGTAAAACCATGATTCAAAACCACGAACCGCTAATGGTATTCCTGGACAGGGTCAAAATAGATAATCCAGCGTATTAAAAATCGAGCCAATCCAGATTGAAACCCCAACCTTCGTTCTTCCATGCAGGAATCGTCCCAAGGGTAATCTTTATCTCTGCCAAATAATACTATAGCCAAGGTTAAGAAACATTAACGTGCCGCTGACTTGGCATGCGTGCCCCCGTAACATTACTTTTAATCAAATTTCAATGAACTTTTAATCCCGGACTTCAATCCTCAAACAAACTGGATTTCAATCTTTGACCCCGGGCCCACATCGCAGTCGGGCATTTGCGATGTGCGATATGCAATGGCGCGATCAACCAAAAGTGCGCAAAGTTAACATTTGTGATTTGCGATGGGATCGCATCGCAAATTGGCGATCAAACATATGGCGGAACACTTTGTAATATGCGATGGTGCGATATGCAATGGCGCGATAATCGCACATCGCAAACAATCAACGGAACTTGCGATGGCAGAGGGCGATGATTATAATATGCGATGTTGCGATGGTGCAACGATCGCACATCACATCGCAAATATCCACATCAACAAGACATTTAAACTTCAAAACTTGCGATCTTGCGATTTGCGCTAAAGTGGTGGGGACCACTTGTCCTCCCTTTTCAGAAATTTAAAGTCTTTGGCTGTTTTATTCAATTTTCTTCATATTGGTTGTTGAGGGCTTTAAAACCTGAAATGACTATCTTTAAACAAACTCTGCTCCTCCGTAGTCTGGAACTACGAATGTCTTCATTCCTTCTACAAAACTTGGCTGCGGCCCATCAACAATTAATTCATCCTTACGGATTTCTCATTCTTCTTGAATTTACAGTGCTATGCACTTAATCTCCTCTTCTGCTTCTGTACTTGTTTCTTCCTGCGCAAGGCTAGCAGGTGACTTTACTATTTTCAATACTCTGTTCTCTGTCTATTTGCCAATTGATAGTTTAGGTGTTGCTCCTGTCTTTACCTTTGTTCTCTGCAACTTTGCTTTTCTCTATTACATCTGAACTGCTCTGTAGATACATCGAATTTACATTATTAACAAATAGGACAAGTCAGTTTTCAACAAGAACAACTTCATCAAGTAGGTTGCCATCAACTTTATCAAGTAGGTTGCCATCAAGGACAACACTCTGCATCATATTGCCAACAGTAAATTTTAATCTTTTAACTATTTCATGTACTTAATCTAAAACATATTTATCATGATTTTTATTTTTTAATTAATGATAATATCTTCTTCTTCTTCTTCTTCTTCTTATTCTTCTTCTTTTTTTTTTTTCTTTTTTTTTTTCTGTGTAGGAAACAATGAGTTCTACAGGTTTTTTTTTGGAGGGCCATGCGTTGGTAATTTTTGGCCCAACCATACGCACAGGGTGGAATTCCCAGAATTCCAACCTGAAAAAAGAACTTCTAGATTATCTAGAAGCCCTTTTTGGGGTCGGCACATTTGACAGAACAACGGTGGCTCGGGTAGCCAGCAAATATTTGAAATATACCAGGGACACCTATAGGACGCAATTGCAATTTAACCCTAGATATGAGCATCCTCTCACAGTTCCAGAGAGTGAGTGGAGAGCACTCATCCATGACGGAAAAAAGAAAAGGGCAAAGAAAGAAGGAAAAATGCCAACTGGACCCGCAAGGTAAATTACAACTTTAATTCAATAGCTTTAATTTTCTCTATGTCTAAAATAAAAGTGTGCTACGTCATATATGACTTCAATATTTTGATGCTAGGTTGCCTGACACCTCAAAGGCAACCAAAGCTAGGATTGAAAAAAAGGACCATCACAAGCTAGGCCAGGGCAGCTACTTGAAATTAGCCGCAAGAATTGTAATTAAGTAGCTAAACATCTTATAATTAATTGTATCGCCTTCCAACGTTTTTGTAATCCTATAAAATATGATTAAAAATACACAATCATATGTAATGTAGGGTGATGAATTCGGAACAGAAACTACAGAGGAAAATAAAAATATCGCTTTCCATTTCGGCTATCAAGCCGTAGTTGAACGTCGCAGAAGCTTGGGGCAGGTCCCAAGATCCAGAATGCCTGATAAGGTAAAACATTAACCTTTCAATATGTTTGTTTTCGTCCATAAATTTAATGTCTAACAACTTTGTTTAAATCAGGGGAGCAACACTACCGACGAGGCAAATAACCCATTTTTAGAGCCAGATGTAGATGATCCTCACGTGCAACCTGATCATTGTAGTGGGGACCAGGCCGACAATGCTACTATCAGTGAGGGCCGTGACGGTAATTAAATTCCACTTATAATTTTTTCTAATTATACCTTGATGGTTGTCCTTATAATGTTTTTTGTTTAAATGACAGAGAATGTTTCCCTTGAGGATCTTACCACCAGAGAGGAAGACAGGGCAACAGTCCCAACGACGACAATTGGTGCACCAGGTAAATAATCTCATTGCAATTTTTTTTATTAATATTACCGAACTAGTTCAATGATATTTAAAAATTGACAATTAAAATTTAATATTATCTGTTTTTGTAGGTGATTCCCCGTCACTGGATGAGACCAAACATCGTGACTACGCAACTAGGCCAATGGCGACAATTGGTGCACCAGGTAAATAATCTCATTGCAATTTTTTTTATTAATATTACCGAACTAGTTTAATGATATTTAAAAACTGACAATTAAAATTTAATATTATCTGTTTTTGTAGGCGATGCCCCGTCACTGGATGAGCCCAGACATCGTGAATACGCAACTAGGTCAGCAGTGCGGGTTGAAAGGCACGAAACAGGAGCAGAGCACGATGATATTAATGATGTAATTAGGAGCTTTAAAAATAGGAAGAAGAAAAAGAAAATTTGACAATGTAAAATATTGTATTATTATAAGACAAACGTTACCATACTTGGAACATTTTTTTGCGTTATATAAAAAACTCATTTATCATACTATTTTTATGTCAAGCATTAATTGCAATGTTTCCTTGCGTACTTTTGTTGAATTGTTTTTTTACTAGTTATTGAATATATTTTTTTTATGCTCATGAAAGTAAAAATTGAAATATAGATTGGGTATTGGGGAATTGAGAGTGATGTGAGGGGGGGGGAGGGGCCATAAGAGCTTCCACCTTCACGTGGTTGGCCCTGTTTAGTAGAGAATAATTTATTGGAGCGATTTAATCTTGGAGTAAACCTCCCTCGATCTAGGGTAGCAACAAAAAAGTCACTGTTGACTTAGTTGCTACTCTTTCAGATCGTGGGAGGCTTGTTCCAAGTTCATGCGACTCCAATAAATTGTTCTTGAAACGAAGAGGAGCTTATTCAGGTATGTTTTGACATTTCAACATATGTTCTAACATTATCATAAGAATGCATCTTAGAGTAAAAAATACTACATCAATTACTTGTATTTATTGTATAGATAATGATGGATTTTGATTGACTTGGCAGTGCAGCTATAAATCCTCTTGCATCATGAGCAATAAAACTTGTCAACCAGGGCCATGTCCAGGATATTTTTGCTTGTGCGCTTGACCAGGTTCGTAATGTCACATTTTGTAAGTTCCTTTACAGTTCATAATTCAATATTAAGCTTATTCATGATTATTATCTAGGTTTTTTGTATGTGTTTTTTCATCTATTTGATTGTAAGCAACTATGCATGTTTCCTGTTGTTCACTATGATTTCTCCCATTACCACTCCTAGGATGAATCCGACTTTATTGTTACATAGGTTACTTTATTGTTACCATGATTTCTCCATTTACGATTTCATAGGTTACATCATGTAAAGTTGTCAATCTCAGGTTGGTGATGAGCTTTAGTTCTCCAGATTTGGGGCTTTTCTGATATTTTCTCCCTCATGTCATTCCTGCATCACCTCGTTTTTTAAGCATGCCAATTTTCTACCACTTGTACCAATTGGCACATGTCAATCTCTGAGTGGTGCCACATTTCACCTATTTTCAGTGAGAGTTTAGGGTTTCTCTAACATAGCTTCAGAAATCCGATTCAGTGCCTGCTTGAATATCGTCATATAATACTCATGGTTTGGATTGATGAGCATGTTCTGAATGGTTGGTTGATTCATAAGAACCACCCATATAGTCATCTTGAGATATTTCAGAAGTTTTCTCAGGTTTCATTTTTCACCGTTTCTAGTGGGTGGGATGGTGTGGGGTGATCCATCAATACTGGTGCTCTTGTAGTAGGGAATTTGTTTTTGGGGATATAAAGGAGCATTTGATGTAGATATCCCATTGTATGCATTCATAGATGGGCTCGAGAGGTCAAGAATTTAAATTAAAAATATGCAACCTCTAGCATGGCAACCTGAAGGCCGCGAGAGACACTGGTTAAAGATTGTTTTGTGCTGGCCTTAATATAGTCGTGATTTCTTTCTATTATTTTAATGCAAATATATAGTCCGGTCTCATTAAAATGAGGATTGTGGTTGTATTTCTCTTTGGTTGTTTCTCTCTTAATGCTCCAGAAGTTGCCAAAAGTTGCGATAGTTGTTTAGTTTGCCCGTTACAACTTAAAAGTGGTTTTTAGCAATGGGAGTCATGTTTTTTAAGGTTCATACTAATATGAAGATCTTGTAATTCTATATTCAGTATAAGAGAAGATGGCCTCTGCTTTGGGCGGTATGACAACAATTGCCACATCTACCTCATTGGGTAACAATGGAAAGGGGAAGAAGTTGGGTGCAATGTTTGATAATTATGGCAGACAATTGTCTTCTCTTTCAGTTTTTTCACCCATTTCCTTTAATCGCTCAAGAAGAAGAGGGACTTTGAGATTACGCGATAGAGAGAAGGTAGTTAATACAAGAGATATGGAAAAGGAGTTGTACTTCAACAAGGATGGCTCAGTGACAAAAAAATTGCAGGTCAGAGAAAAAATTATGTTTAAAGGAAGGTCACCTGCACGTGAAACTTCACTGCGGTGGATCTTTCCTTGTCCACTTATATTCGATTTTAATGTGTTATTTTAATTTTTCATGGAGGGTTGTTTTGGCATATGGTCTGGCATTCAATTGCACACTTACCGAAAGAATTGTCAATTTGCCTTGCAGGCAGTGTGAACAAACTTGTTGATCTTGTTGGAGTCACCCTTGGGGCGAAGGGAAAAATGTTGTCTTGGAGAGCAAGCATGGTTCTCCGAAAATAGTTAATGATGGTGTGACAATAGCTAAGGAGGTAATTTGTAGATGTGTGCTCTGGTTTTCTTTTTAACGTTGTATTAGTTCCCCCTCTTAAATGTTTTAGATTTGGTAGGCATAATTTGAAAACTCAAAGGTGAAAGGAAACATATTTGTTACCCAGTGGTCTACTTGGCCTATGGACTAGCCACATTAGAGTAATGTATAAAGCTTTTCACAACAATAAAAGGAAAGGGTTATGGCTGAGTCAAATTTTATTGTTATTGATAGTGTAATGAAATGTATCTCAATGCTATGGTTTTGGCCTTTTTATTGGTTGAATTAGAGGACCCAGTTGAAAATATTGGGGCCAAGTTGGTAAGGAAAGTTGTGGCAAAGACAAATGATTTAGCTGGGGATGGAACCACAACATCTGTTGTTCTTGCACATGTTGGAATATTGAAAAATTCCAGAACAATGAATGGAGAATAAATCTCCCTTCCTCTAACATAGAGAAAATAAAAATTTCTTTGACAGGAGACAAAGTTTCAATACTTTGAAAACAAACTTCTATTCCCTTCAATAACTCAAAAAAAAATATTACACTTCTTCCTCACTGAGAGGGATTACAAAATTATGACTGCTACAAAACGTAGTGCATAAAACCAACTCACTGTCTGTTCAAAACAAACATACTCTGTCTCTAAAACACTCTGCTGTGTTTTTCACTTTCACACTGCTGTGCATACACACTTAAAAAGTTACACTCAGTCTTTCACTTTTTACACACTGCTGTGTAATAAAAAATTTACGTACTATCTATAAAAAAAACTACCAAGCTTTTTTGTCCTTTTTATTTTTATATGCCGTAACATATAAAACATATTATAATAAACCCTCTTTTAAAAAAAATAAAATTAAAACTAAATTCTATGGCCCACTTTTCATTTCGCATATGATATATATATATATATAACATATGTTTAAAACATATGTATATATTAAAGCATACATAAAATTAAACTATCAAAACATTAAAGAACCCTTTTCGTCGGACTTCAAAATTCTGAATAGATTGAATTTCAAATCAAATTCGCGTTCCAAAATGGGATGCTGACGTTTTCCTAATTTGTAACGTGAATTCTCAATCCAATGTGCCCTATAAAAAATTCGGGTCCAGTTTTCAGGTTTTCAGATTCCCTTCAATTTCATGCGATCCAATATTAATGCTCCACATGTCCTCCTTTTGAATTTACAAAATTTTTGGGTAAATTTCTGTTTGTTTAATTTCTAGTTGGTGAATTGCGTTAATGCTGGTTGTTGTGTTTGAATACAATCCTGTACAGAAATATGGCTGCGGCCGTCTACAAAAAAAACTTGCAGGAATTTTAAATGCTGAATTAAATTTCTGGATGGCGTGCAAGCAACCTCCAAAAAAAAAATGTTGCTGCTGCATCCGTCCTTCTGTTGCAGCAGTTGAAGTTAAAATTCAACATCATAGGGTTTAATAAGTGAGGGTGTAAAGGTAACTTTTTGTCGATAGTACTGGATTAAGATCATCTATTCATTTTTGTAGGGTCTTATGGTGTTTGGTTTTTTAGTTTTGGGTTTGGCTTATTGAGTCTAAGATAGTTTTTGAGTGAAAAAATTGCTATCAGGTATTAAAAAATTTTGGTTCTTTTGTCAAAATTTATGAGCTTGTTAGGAAATACAAAACTGACAATGGTTGTATCTTAAATTTGTAGAAAATAATTTGAAATGAAACCTTTTTGTTTAGGTTGTTGCAGCAGGTGCAAACCCCATTCAAATTACTAGGGGCATTGACAAGACAATAAAGGCCCTTGTTTCGTAACTCAAAATTTTGTCAAAGGAGGTAAACGCTTGCCTTTTGAGTAGGTTGGTTTTCCTTTTTGCTGATGGTTTGGTGTATCTAATTGAATTAGTTGCCTAAGGTATTTTTGGTTGCAAACTCCTTTTCATTTTTCATACAATATTGGCCTTATGGAATACATTTGATTGTGTGGTCTTGTTAGATCTACAACATTTGTAGTTGTTTAGTCTTATGGCCGAGGTGCACTTTTATTATGGAAATAGTTGATGCAATATTGTCATTTAATCCTTACTGCAGGGTATCATGTTGAGAAGTTTCTTGTGAAACATTTGGTATTCAAAATGACACTTGATCCTCTACAGCATCATGCACTTGACTTCAAAATTCATATTCTGCTAGACAATTCTTGCAAAATTTCAAATATTTATGTTGTTTTAAACCATTATCTTTTTCATGTATTGGATGCTGAAAAATGTGAAAAAGACTTCGGTATGAAACCAAATGGTGAATAATTTCCAGCAAAACAACCACTTCCAAGACATGATTTAGAAGTAGAACATATGTACTTATGAAGCATAGAAAGATATCCTTGATGCATTTTCAATGTTTCGTTAGGGTTATTTTTGGAGAAAATAACTCCTTATTCCTAGAATAGTGATCTTCAATACAAATAAATTCCAGAGAAGAGAGATCATCGTGTGACATAAACCTATTAACAAAAGTGAATAGGGAATGATTATTAATTATGACATACTAAGTTGTCAATGATTTTGACTATTTGTCTTTAACAAGTAAAAATGTTAAATTCCAAACTTACATCATCATGGTTTGACATCATGAGCTTGAATAATTGTCCACCATGCTCATAATTTCATTGTTGTATTCATATCTATAAACAACATTTCAAATAATAATAATAAATTTCTATATGAAAAATCCAGACCTCCATGTTGCTGCTCCTTGTGAGACAAAGTCAAAATTGCATTACACAATCTGACACATAAGAATCTCCTATATCCCGGTGGTATGTATCCAAACTCTTATAATAGTGTCTTCAAGACTTATGTTGACATTGCTAATGAGATATTTAAGCAATGAAAGATGGAGCCTTCTTCATTGTTGTATATGTAACAGTCTTTTATTAATATAAAGTTTGATGGTTTTGTCTTTCTGAAAATGAAATGTAAAAATAATTTATTGTGGTCAATTGAAAAGTTTTTTTTTTAAAGCTTTTCATTATGGAAGGGCGACATAGATATATTCCCTTCTAATTGAAATTCGGACCTGCCCTTCAAATTTGATCACCGTGTGGGACCTTAACAAACAATAAAAATATTCCGCCATGCGTTATATAAAACATATAACAAAGCCTTTGTCAAAACTTCAAACGAACCCTTTAGCCGTGGGTATTTCATCACGAATTGATCATTTTACCATGTACCTTCTTCTAGAGGAATATTATTCCACTTGATTAGGTACTTCATAATGGTTATATGTCAAAGAGATACAGAATGTTTATCTATAACTTTTTGTGGTTCGAGAATCTACTTTCATTCTTCATCTAATTTTGGAAGTTCTATTTACATTGACATATTTTTTCCCAAAACCTTTTTTAGGCAAGATACATGAAAAACCTTATGAATGCAAGAAGAAGGAAAATATAACTTCTATACCACTTGTGCAATTCTATGAATAATTATTTAGGGCCATAACATTTTTGTAGTGTGGAAAAAGTCGGCAAAAAGTCCCGACTTTTTGAAAAAATCCCGAATTTTTCCCGGAGCCAACTTTATCAGCCGACTTTTTGCCGACTTTTTCATCCCTGAAAAAGTCGCGATTTTATCCTCGAAGTCCTGACTTTTTGCCGACTTTTTCGAAAAAATCTGTAAAAATTTATAGTTTCCCACCTCGGTTTTCAGTTTTTCACCTTATTACTCCAAAATAGTTAAATGCCCTTTCCCATAACCATACATTCAACAACTGGAAAATAAATTTTGCTGAAAACACAAATTCTGGAAATTTTTTAGAATGAAAATGAATAAAAAACAAGCAGAATAAAACAATGATTCAACACATCATAACACAATAATTTTTGGTCAAGGTGACCCTGGAAAAACCCCCTACAACTCTTGGGGAAAACCAGTTCGAAAGCTCCTTCTTATTTCTGGAAAATGCTTTTTACAGCGAGAGAAATATTCAGCAAACAGACTTTTACAACTTATCTCTTTTTCTGTGCTTAACCACTGCCTCGGAAAATGTACAAACAACAAAAACAGAACAGCAATAAATGTTGTACGTTCTCGATTTGCGTGCCCAGAAATCTGCAATAAATTCAACATCACTCAAAATCCGTGCAAACAACACCACGTCGCCGTCCAAAACTGGTTTGTGTGCACAAAATCATCGCAAAACTCGCCGTATACTTTAGCCCCTCACGCCTCGATTTTCATGCCCAATATTACCGTCGTAGTTGTTGTATCCGCCGTTGTAGCTGCCGTTTATACGGCCTTGCTGTACGGCCTCCCTGCCTAGGAAACCGTGCAAAAAACAGCCTGCTGTTTGCTAAATCTGCTGCACTTGTCTGCTGAAATGTCTTGCTGAAATGCTGCCTTGGAATGCGTGCCAAGCTGCTGCCTCCTTCTCCTCACTACCCAGAAATCTCCCTCGCTCTCTTGCTCTCCTTCTCCCAATCTGCTCATGAAAGAATGAATGACCTTTTCCTCCTTTTCCTCCTTGAACCTAACCCTAAGTGACTTTTGGGGAATCCCTAACCCACTATCGAAAATAGATCGATTCAGGGCCGAGATTAAATGCTCATTTAAACTACTCTCTATTTTTTAATTCACCCCACTTTAATAAAGACCCACTTAGTCTTTTATTTCCAAAGTCACTTTTTCCTTTCTAATTTTATATTGACTTTAAATAAAGTCACTTTAAATTAGACTTTAGTAACTTTATCACTTAAAGTCACTTTTAAATTAGATTTGACTTTATAACTTTATAAAGTCACTTTAGTAACTTTATCACTTAAAGTCACTTTTAAATTAGATTTGACTTTATAACTTTATAAAGTCACTTTAGGAGAAAAATTAAATTCTTTTGGACACTTTTCCCTAGGCCAAAGATCAAAGCCTTAGGAAACCACTTGTCCTCCGGTAATCAAATTTCAACACTCCCTCTTACCGAGGAAGGTGTTCCTCACCACACCCATCTTGTCTCTGAAGTAGACATGCTTGCCTCGTGGTAAGGCTTTGGTAAGAATATCTACAACCTGCTCATCAATGGGAATATACTCGAGCTTTACAGCTCCCTTCTAAACATAGTCTCTAATGAAATGATATTTGATCCCGATATGTTTTGACCTGTCATGAAATACTGGATTCTCCATGAGTTTAATGCAACTCTGATTATCACAGTGTATCACTGAAGGTCTCAACAGCTGACCAAATAAGCCAAACAACATCTTGCAAAGCCAGATGGCCTCACAACTAGCTAGACTAACTGCCATGTACTCTGCTTCCGTTGAACTCAATGCTACTGACTGCTGCTTTCGACTGAACCGCGACACCATTGCCAAACCCATCTCAAAACAGCACCTCAAGTGCTCTTCCCTATCAAAAGCACAACCCGGCCAATCGCACCGCACCGCCATTCTCACTCCATCCTCGCCCGTAGTCCAGACTCATAATCCACCGTCCCCCGTAAGTACGCAAAATGTTTTGCAGCCCACCCGCGGAACCCTTCCTAGGCTCACATAAACTGCACTCATCGTGTTGACTCCGCAAAACAAACATCCGGTCTAGTGTTGACCAAATACATCAAGGAACCAATCACCGTCCGTACAATGTGGGATCCACCAACTCGGAATCCGAAGCATGAAGCTTCTTCCGGGGCCCAGGATCATCTAAGGCTCTACCACATGGGTCTACAATCCTCCATGTGGAATCCGCCAAGGATGTCCACAATATACTTCCCCCGTCCTGCATGAAATGCCCCTCCTCCCTGCCACACCTCCAAACCCAAAAAGTAATGCATCAAGCCGATGTCCTTCATCTCAAACTCTACTGCAAGATCTCTCTTGCAGTGCTCTATGAGTCTCTCTGCACCCGTAATGACCAATTCATCCACATACATCACCAGAATGAGAGGCTCCTCACCTATCACAAAATAGTAAAGGTTCGGATCTGCCTCACTCTTTGTGAAACCCATCTCCTGCAAGTATGTATCTATCCCTGAGGCCGTTTCTCTCCGGGAGCTTGCGCCCAGCCAGCGCCTCTTCGGGGCCTCGGCACATGCATGGGAATCCTTCCCACAACCTCAAAGCCCCGTGGTCGCTCAATGTATACCTCCTCCTATATGAAGCCATTGAGAAATGAGGTCTTCACATCCATCTAGTGGATCTTCCAACCCATCTTTGCTGCTATCAATATAATGGAGCGAATCGAAGTATATCGAACCACGGGAGTGAAGGTCTCCTCATAATCTACTCCCTCTACCTAGGAGAACCCTCTAGCCACAACCCCTGCCTTGAATTTCTCAATGCTGCCATCTACAGCATGCTTTACCTTGTAAAGCCATCCGGAAGTAACCACGGATTTGCCCTCAGGCCTCGGCACCACCTCCCAAACATCATTCTTCATGATAGAAAATACTCCCCTCCTCGCATGGCCTCTCCGTACCTCGCCGGCTGTCGCTCCTCATAGCTAGAAGGCTCGCAGTCAAGGATAGAGTCAAGGATTTTGGTAGCCATTGCCCAATAGCTAAAACCTCTCAAAATCACCGGCCTCTTAGGCTCAGCAACAGATGTGGCATCTCTCAAGGTGTCCTGAAGCCACTTGGGCTTCCTCTTCCCTGAGCACACTTCTCCCGCCGGAGAATAAAACTCCTCCTCAACATCAGGAGCCAGAACTCCTGACTGTCTGTCTGTTGTCCTCCTGCCTGCACCTGAACCTGTAGATGCTGAGGTACCGTGTGAACTGTCCATCAGTGGACTCCCCAGTGAACTGCTCTGTGGACTGCTCTACATGCTGCCCGTAGCACCACCTCTCTGACTCGGTGAGCCACTCCCCACTGACGGACCTGACATCGTCATAGATGTACCTCCGGATCCTCCTGATCCCTGCCCACTGGATCCCTGTGACTGACTCAACTGCTGCTGAGGGTCTGGCTGATCCAGATACTCTAACTCCCATGACCTCCTAAAGGCCCTGTCCTCCTCGAACTTCACATCCCGCCTGACAACAACTTTCCTCTGCGCAGGAATGTAAATCCGAAAGGCCTTAGAGGTCTCACTGTAGCCCACAAAGATACCCTTCTCTGCGGTGGGCTCTAGTTTGGTCCTCTTCTCCTTGGGTATGTAGGAGTATGTGATGCACCCAAAGATACGAAGATGACCAATATCAGGCTTCTTCCCAGAAAAAGCCTCCTCCGGAGTCATGTGCCCCAAGGCACGATGCGGACTCTTGTTCTGCAAATAAACAGCTGTGTTGCAGGCCTCAACCCACAAAAACAATGGCAACCCCTGATCATGCAACATGGCTTTGGCAGCCCCTCCGATGGATCTGTTCTTCCTCTCCGCAACCCCGTTCTGCTGGGGGTTGTAAGGAACAGTGAACTCCCTCCTAATGCCTGCCTCCGCACAATAGTCAACAAACTCTCCAAGGGTGTACTCTCCTCCATTGTCCGACCTCAGGGACTTGATCTTCCGACCTGTCTGTGTCTCTACAAGAGCTCTGAACTCCTGGAACTGCTTGAAGACCTCACTCTTGGTCTTCAAGAAATAAATCTAGGTCCTCTTGGAGTGATCATCAATGAATAAAACATAGTACTCATATCCACTCAAGGAAACATGAGACATCCGACCGCTCACATTGGAATGAATCAAATCAAGTATCCCAATCGCTCTGCTGTCACTGCTGGGAAAAGGGGATTTGGCAAACTTTCCCATCGCACATCCTCTGCAAGTATCAAAGTGATCAGTACTGAAATCTGGCACACCTGTAGTGATCTCCCGCAAAGTCCTCAAGGCTCCATGATGCATGTGCCCCATCCTGCGGTGCCAAATCTCACACTGCTCAGAACTGCTAGCTCTGCTGTCGGTACTGCTGCTCAATGCCAAAAGGGACTGAAATGCAAACTTGTACACCTTTGCATGGCGCACACCTATCACTCTAGCTGAATCAGCTGGAGTGCCCCTGGGATACATCAATACCTGTCCTCCCCTGAATAGTATCTCATATCCTCTGTCCTCCAAAGCTGAGACGGATATGAGGTTCTTCCTCATCCCTGGCACATAAAGAACATCCGACACCTTCAAGGGAGGTTTGGACTCCCTCTGAAATGTCAATGTTCCCACACCGACTGCTCTAACAACTCTGTCATCACCGAGTACTACCTCTACATCAGTGCCACTCTCTGAAAGATCTGAGAAGTACTCATGGACTCCTGTCATGTGATGTGAAGCCCCACCGCCCACATACCATACCCGAAGATGCTCCGCTAATCGAGGGACTGATGCTCCCTTGAACCTCTGCTGCGTATAATCCCACACTAGACCTACACGCGTTGAACCCAAACCTTGGCCAAAACGGACCGCAGTCTCAACTGCCGCCATGCTCGGGGTTCTTCCTTCTTCTTCTTCTTCTCCTGGACACACAACTGCAGATAGTGTCCCATCTTCGACAATTCCAACACTTCACTTTGGAATAGTCCTTCTGTGTGTTATCCCGTTTACCTTTACCTTTGCCTTTGCCCCCACCATTGCTTGTGGAAGCCTGCTTCTTCCCTTTGCCTTTCTTGCGTCCTGCCAACAGTGCTACATCCTCATCCTGCTCAACTGGCTTGGCTGCCCCAAGCTGACCTTTCCTGATCTCTGTCTGAATGCAATCATCCCAAAACCTCTCCCATGTGGGAAGGGTCTCACGTGCACAAAATCCATCAGCAAAGTTCATCCATGAACGGGGGAGGCCATTCACTGCAATCCGCACCAACTCAGTGGGTGGAATGGCCTCTCCAATCGCTGCCAACTCATCTCTCACATTAGTAATCTTAGTGAGATATCCAGCTGCACTATCATTGCCCATCTTAATGGTCTTCATCTTCTCCTTCAGGACCATTTTCCGGTTCTCATTGGTACTCTGGTAGAGATTGGACAATGTTGTCCACATCTCATGAACATTTCTCTTTCCTCTCACATGAGGAATGCAATGGTCTTTGATTCCGTCTAGAATCGGCCTCTTACCCTTGTTGTTCTTTTTATTATATGCTGCCAACTGAGTAGCATCAGTAGGCACATTCACAGGGTTCTGTGTGGTATGTACCATAATGTCCCAGACTTCTGCCTCCTCAAAGATACTCTGCATTCTCTCCTTCCAAATGCCGTAGTTGGAATGCCCATCCAACCTATCCTCCACCCTCAGTCCCAATGACATCCTGCTGTCCTAAAACTGAAAAATAGCACTGTTGTGGTAAAGATAAATCGTTGTTTGTGAAAAATCGAGGGGTTGAATTTTCGAGTGAAAGTCGCCAGGCCGTAATTTTTCTCACGTCCCAAACTGCCCTTCAGCACTCAAGCTCTGATACCATGTAGAAATTTATAGTTTCCCACCCCGGTTTTCAGTTTTTCACCTTATTACTCCAAAATAGTTAAATGCCCTTTCCCATATCCATACATTTAACAAACTGGAAAATATCTTTTGCTGAAAACACAAATTCTAGAAAAATTACAGAATGCTGAAAAATGCAGAAATAAATATCAGCAGTAACAAACAGCCATTCAACACATCATAACACATTAATTTTTGGTCAAGGTGACCTTGGAAAAACCCCCTACAACTCTTGGGGAAAACCAGTCTGGAAGCTTCTCTTTTATTTCTGAAAAATGCTTTTACAGTGAGCAGTAATACACAGAAAATTACAGCAAACACAATAATCACTTATCTTGACTTTCGTGCCACCCTCCACCTTGAAAAATGTGCCAAACAGCAAACAGAAATTTTCCAGAGAAATTACAGCATTAAATGTTGTCTTAGCTGCCTCGAAAAGCGTGCCAGGAATGACCGTACGGACTATACGGATTCCGTACGGATGGGACAGCAGCCCCCTTTCTCGATTTTCGTGCCCAGAAAAATCTGCCTTGAAAATCGTGCTCCTTGCTGATGTTCCAGCTCTCGAAAATAGTGCTGCCCCTCTCTCGAAAACCGTGCTAATGCTGTACGGACTTTCTGCCTTGGTTAATGTGCCATTGAACTCTGCTGTACAGATTTTTCAGCCTTGGGAAGTGTGCTCTCTTGCTGTACGGACTTGCTGTGCTGCCTTTGCTGCTCTCCCTCTGCTCAGAAATTACTCTTCAACTCCCTCTCCTCCTCTCTCAATCTGCTCATGAAAGAATGAATGACCTTTTCCTCCTTTTCCTCCTTTAACCTAACCCTAAGTGACTTTTGGGGAATCCCTAAATCCAATGGCTGAAATAGATTGAGATCTAGGTCTGAGATTAAATGCTCATTTAAATCTCACTTTCTATTTTTTAATTCACCCCACTTTAATAAAGACCCACTTAGTCATTTATTTCCAAAGTCACTTTTCCTTTCTAATTTTACATTGACTTTATTAAAGTCACTTTAAAATTAAACTTTAGATACTTTATCACTTAAAGTCACTTTTAAATTAGATTTGACTTTATAACTTTATAAAGTCACTTTAGTAACTTTATCACTTAAAGTCACTTTTAAATTAGATTTGACTTTATAAAATTATAAAGTCACTTTAGGAGAAAAAATTAAATTCTTTTGGACACTTTTCCCTAGGCCAAAGATCAAAGCCTTAGGGAACCACCTGTCCTCCGGTACCAAATTTCAACAATGAAGAGAAGACATAAGTAACTCAAGTAAGCTCACAAGTATATATCAAGAAGAGAATTTGAATTAAACACCAGCCCCCTAAATTCTCGACACCACTGCCCACCTCTTCCTCTTCATCATTTGTATTTTGGTTTCCGAATGAGACCATGGTAATAAAAAATGGAACCAAAAGGATAACCACATGCTTATCGTGCTTTTTGAAAATAATTTGTTGCTTGCAATAAAATGAGGAGAGGGAGGAGTGAGAAAGATTAGGAGAAGATAATATCCTAGTTTTAAAAATAGAAAATATACAACACATAGAAAAAAGAGCAAGAATAGGCTTAGAATCTACCTCTTCAAATCTCTAATGGTGGGTGATTATAATTATGGGAGCCTTCAATCTGTTGATTTTTGTGTAGCATTAGGAGGTACTCCCGCATGCAAAAATTTCACCTAAGTCGTCCTAGAAGATTTGTGGAAATTGAAATTAATTTTTTTTTTTTTTTTTGGGCAATCATGTAGGCTCAAAAAGGACAAGTCGGCCCCATCATGAAGGGGTGTGTCTCTTGGTCAAAATTCACCCATTCGACTTGTATATTTACATGATATGACACTTCGCCTTGATAACTTACTTATCACATCATCTCTCTTCTAAAGCAACCACATGTGGGAGCAGATAGAGGCTGCATGGACTGAAGTTGAATTGACTAGGTTTGACTGGTATTTGGACTTGGATCTTGGCACAAATTTCTAGACAATTTGGAATTGTAAACCTTGTTGAAGAATAATTTCTCCAGAAGAAAAGTTGCTGGGTTTTCTCCTAAGTTTGGGTTTTCTAGGGAAAATTTGTTGTCTCTATTGTGCATGGCTGTCTCTTTATGATCTTACTGTTTTTGTTGCACTTATTGTTGAGATTTTCTTTGTATAATTGCTTAGTGATATTAGTGGCATAAGATAAATTGTTAAATATCATTAGGTAGTAATTATTAGATCGAAAAAGTGGTTTCTAATGTTCATGTTGTAGAAAAATCAACATGGTATTAGAAAGAGTATCCACTAAAGTAAGCCCTAAAAGAGCCACAAACCTTCGAGGAACGACTACGAGCATGAGGAGGATGAATTGAGGTGTCTTTCTTTTTTAGAATCCGAGGGTTATGTTTTTTGTTTGACCGTAGGATGGCCACATTTGTAGAAAAAGCAGCCGGTGGTGGATAAAAATAGGACAAAAAGAGGCCGAGGGTTGTTGAGGGTAGGTCGAGGTCTACAAGGAGGCAACCAAGGTCTAGAACAATTGGCCGAGGTTAGGGAGGAGTCCATGGAGCTGTTATGTTAGGAGGGCTATTCTAAGTTCTATTGTTAGAACGCAAGGTTAGTAGGCCTGGCAAGGCCATTCGCATGAAGTTTAAGGGTAGAACTGTGATAGGAATAAACACCATAGGCCTAGGAGCTGCTCGGAAGGCTAAAGAAGGCTAGTGAAAGCCAATTATAGTGTAGATAACAAGGCCAAGTGAGATTAGACCTAGCCAAAGTCTGCTAAGGAGGTTGCTTGGGTTTCTAGGCCACTATAGCAACTTTCTGATGCAAGAAAGGAGCCGTTGATTGGTGGTTGGAGGCCAAGACCTACAAAAAGAGCTGGAAGAGTGCAGGTCGAGGAAAAAATAGTTTTGGCTCAAGAGACAATAACTGATCAAGGAGCCAAAGGACTGGAAAAAGGCTACAAGGTAGCCATAGGCCTAAAGGAGTTGGCTAAGGCTATATGGAGTTGGACAAAAGTCTAAAGGATTTGATCTCTGTGGACAAAATAATTTTGTAGCAACCAAAAGACAAGGGCTACAACAAGGACAACAAGTGGTACTGAAGATCATGGGGTGAAGGAACAAGCCTAGAATGGAAGACAAGTTTTAGAAGGGAACTATTCTAGAGCTAGAAGGAGTTGAGGAGTCTCTACTGATGTATTCGTCTTGGAGTCTTTATGCTTGTGTGCTATATGAGTTGGAAGACTTAGGGTTTGTAAACCCTAGAGAAGGCTTGGATTGAAGTCTTGGATGAGAAATTCCTAGGGTTTGTGGGATGAAATCCTAGAGCAAGACTTGGAATGTTGAATGCAAGTGGAGTTTGTGTGATGCATACTTGGTTTCTCTCTTTGATAGCGTGTGGCATGACTTGGTGTTAGCTTGTTATTGAGCCCTTAATGTGGCTAGATAGTTGGGTGAATCCACATAATGAAGAAACCCCAACCCTTACAGTTCATGCAAAAAAAAGGAAAGGAAAGCGACATGCATCAATAGTTGATGTTGAGGATGAGCATCCACCTTATAACAAGTCAAAGCAATCGAAGCTTGATGGGATTGCAAATGGACTTCATTGATTTCTGCAAGGAGGCAAATATAAAGAGGGAATTGGAAATTCCCTACAACCCTCAAATTCTTCCTTAATCAAGAGATGAGTACTTCATATTTTTTCCTTGATTATTACTATTATGTTTGTTTTTTTTGGTCATCCTCCTGTCCTTGTATTTTTCTTGGTTATGATTTTTCTTCCATGGCCTCCTAAATGGAGGGAAGAATGGGTACATTGTAGTGACTAACAATGCAATGATTCATGCAACAAATAACAACATCAAGAATTTTGTGACAAGAGGGTTCTCCTAGAAGAGGGAGTGGACTATAAGGAGATTTTTTCTCCAGTCACCAAATGATCAGTTTTTTTGTATGATCTAAGGTCTTGAGCACAGAGTCAACAGAGTGATTAGTGTTCGAGAGGGAGGATTATATAGATTGTTAGGACATCTAGGACCGTGCCAGATGACCCTAAGAGCATCTAGTTTCGTGGAAGCAAATAATCAGATAGAGTGGAAGGAGTAATCTTGCAAGAGAATGTCATGGGTTGAGATTGTCAAGGTGTTCATAGACAAGAGGTCTATAAGAGCAATATGCCTTCTTCGAAGGAACAACGTCAAAAAATAGGATATGCTTCAGTGATAGAGGGAGCTACAGTGGCAGAAGGACTTTCATACGTAACGAAGGGAGCAACAGTGGCAAGAGGATTTGCTTCCATGATAAGAGCATCCAGGATTACCATGGGAAGATCTGCTTCAGTGTCAGAGGGAGTTGGCCTTAGAGTTTGGTATAAAGGATCTTTGCCAGGTACACTATTTCTTGGATTGGAGGTGTAGCAGAGATCTTCCTCAAGGGAAGTACAATATCCAGATTTTGAGAAGATTCAGAATGATGGATTGCAAGTCCATGACTACCCTTATGGTGACCAATCTGGAGAAGCTAAGTGATTCTACTTTAGATTCATATTTAGTGGATTCCACGATGTATAGACAGATGATTGGATCTTTGATGTACTTGGTTAACACTAGGAAAAATATTTGCTTTGCAGTGAGCACCCTGAGCCAATTTATGGTTGAGCCGAGGCATGTACATTGGGTTGCAACGAAGCATGTGTTGAGGTACTTGCGTGGTACAATTGGATATGTTCCGAGATATGTCTCACGTGTTGGAGTGAGGCTGCAGGAATATACAAATTCGATTGAGCAGGGAGTGCAAAGGACAAAAAAAGCACCTTGGGGGTGCTACTTCAACTTGGGATCAACCATCTTGGTTTAGCAGGAAGCAGACTTCTGTCATACTTAGCGAAGCAGAGGCAGAGTATGTCGCAACCAATGTTGCAAGTCAAGGAACAACGTGGCTTTGGAAGCTACTTGCAGGGCTATTTGATCAGGTAGAGATCAAATATCACTTCATTTTAGATTGGTGCAATGAAGCTCCAGTACATATCGACAAACAAGAAAATTGTGGAGATTCTCACCAAGCCTCTGTTGAGAGGGACTGTTGATGTCTTTGCAGGATCGGGCAGACCATCTCCTGAGATGCTAAAAGCACTTGGCTAGGTCATGCTGATTTGACCCAGGGAGATTGATACATTCACCTGAGAAGCTAGAAGGACTTGTTCGGGTCATGTTGATTCAGCCAGGGGTGAATGGCCTAGGGAAATTGCAGATTGGACAGAGCTTCTCCTGAAAGGACTTGGCTGGGTCATGTTGTTTTAACCAGAGGAGATACAGTAATTCATCTGAGAAGCCATAAAGGATTTTGCTGGGCCAGTTGGCCAGGGGTGAATGGTCCAAGGGCAGATTCTCTCCCGAGAAGCCATAAAGAACTTTTGCTGGGTCATGCTGATTCTACCAGAGGAAATTGATACATTTACTTGAGAAGCCATAAAGGACTTTGGCTAGGGGTAAATGGCCCAGGATACTCACATTGCCTATTTTAGGATGGAGTGATCTATAGAAGTGCATATGATATTTCCTACTTTAGGATGGAGTGATCTATTATCTATAGACATGCATCAACATAACAAGCTCATGAACATTCTTTATGGAGGAGAATTTCAGTTAAGGGAAAATCTATCGCAGCCAAGGAGAATATCTCCCTCACTAAGAGGGTGTAAGATACCCTCTTGGAATACCTTAGAATTTACCCTTTAATTTTCTGAGTTTTTTTGAGTTTGTCTTTGTGGTTTTTCGTCAAACATTTTATATGCATGTATCTATAGGTGCACTTTTTGCAATTTATTTCAAGCAAGCACAATGCTAAATAGATGCTCAAAGACACTTTGAATAGCAATATAATATTCATACTGAACTCAGAAATGCACACATTACTAGAATATGTTGCAATCGCATTAAATATAATGGGCAAACAGTCATTTCTATTATTTAATAACAAAGATGACAACACTCAATGTGAAGAGAACAAAGTTCTTTCTCAAGTTAAATGCTCCAAAAGACTTGGAATACAAAGATATCCATGAGGGTACAAATATTATATTAGATAGATGATTGAATGTTACAAATGAGTCCTGCTTATATACCTACGCAGGTGCCTCTTCACGAAAGGTCATGTCTTATCAAACATGACCTTTCAACCTAATTACTAATTAACTAATTAATCACTATTTACATTATTTTATTCATTACATTGCCTTCCCCTCAAAAAGCTTTCTCCTCAAAGCTTGTCGATGAAAGGCTCGATTTCGTTTCCTGCTACGAATATCTTCTCGTCAAGGGGCAGTTATCCTTGTCGATACAAGTTGATATGATCCTCTAAGTGACAAACAAAACTGTCGCACTGAGAATGGATTGGACCATCCTAAATCAACTTCTGTGGAATCTTACGATAACTGGAAACTTGTGATGATTCGTTAGTATTCTTCGGAATATCAGCCTGTTTCTATTCTGAATACATAGCTTGGTTGAGTTGTCTACTCCCATGATTTCGATGTCAATAGGGAACTGTTTTGGTTTGACTTTGATTTTCTTTTAGCGAGGATTTTATTGAGTAGGTGACAGGACCTTCACTTAGTATGTTCCTCGTCTGAACTGCAACATCGAAGTTTGTATCTTTTGCGACTTGCTTGTCTTCTTCTTGAGTTGTGACGTTTACTGTATCAAAGTTCGTTTTGTCTTCAATTTGAACTTCTATATTTGGAGATTTCGATGCTTCATTTTCGACAAGTTGTTGCGCCTTGTTTTCCAACGACTTCTTGTCTTTCTTCAGCTTCTTAATTTGCATTAGTAATTTATCGTTGTGGTCCTTGAGGCGAGCAACTTCTTCATTCTTGTTAGTGGTTATTTTGTCAACTTCTCTTTTCAAATATTGTATTGCTTTTTTACTTTCTGGAAGAGCTACTCTTGTGATATCTAATATGTCTTCCGGTGTTAGTGAATTCGGCTTCACCGTGACATATTGTAACGTTATGCTTTTCTTTTTGTAAGAAAATGTCAAAAACTTCTTTTTCGTATTAAGGATGAATGACCCTAGTGATTCCATCCAGAGCGAACCCAAAATTATATCACTATCGTTACAAAATAATGTTTTAACGGTAAATTGCGAGACCAAGGAATACTCCCCAATACTTAGGTGTAAATTCCCTATGTCGTATTGTTTTTCATTTGCGTGAAATGAATTTGTTTAAGTTATATTTGATTCGGGAATCACTAATTGGTTAACACATTCAGTACTAACATAATTATTCTCTTGATTAAGATCAATAGATATGAGAACTTCCTTTCCCGCAAGTGACCCTTTAATTTTAATTAGCGCACGGACAAACATACTATAATTTTTAGGAAATCTTCCCTCTTTTATTTCCGATCTAGATTCAATTTCCTTTTCATCAATGATTAATTCCATTTGTCTGTTGAATATTAAATACTTTTTTTTTTCAAAAATATTCTTATATTCCCCCTTTTTTTAATAAAAATAATATTTAATTACTCAAAACCTTTATAAATAAGCTCAGTACTCTTGGCTCTTTTAATGGAACTTTTCCTCCTCATATTTTTATAATCTTGAACTTTTCCTCCTTATATTTTTATAATCTTTTAACTGTACTCTTTATTAGAATTAATGTCCAAATAATTAATTTAATTTTTATTTTTTTAAATCTTCTTGTCTTTATAAAGACCCTTACTACTTCTCCAAACCCTTTTTTGTTTTGTTTTGTTTATAGTAACTTCACTTAAAAGTATGGTATTACCATATAAGCACAACACTTTGTTAATTAATTTTAACCAATCGATATGGTGTATAGGTACAACCTTTCAGATTAGAGATATTCTATTATTATTTTTTTTCCCAAATAATATTTTTAGCATATAGAATGTAAGCGTACGGATTGTATAGAAAAATGAACAGTGTCACATCAGTGATGGTGATTGGCTAAAGTTTGTGGCAGCCTATCAGGTTGGTCATGCTGTGCTAGCGACAGTGTAGCCGTTTTTTTATTATTATTATTTTCACCTTGTCACAACTGGGAAAACCCTTTTATATTTCTTGATTTCACTCAAATGTTTTGAAATAACAAATCGCTATCAAATGTCAGGGTTACTTACAATGAGCTGGTTTATACAACCCTTTTAATATTTGGATTGTATGGTTAATGGATTAACAACGGAAATGACGGGTCGAATGAAGGCAGTGGAATGGTGCCGGAATAACATGAGCACGATGTCAGAAACAATGCAGTGATGCAAAAAACAATAGACGCAGATCATATTTTTGGCTCATTGTGATGACAACTAGATTTTTGGCTCGTTTCGATGGCTATGTCTAGTGGGGAAGCGGTGGAGGACGTGGTTGAGTGTGGACGTAGCAAAGGCAACTAAGGGGAAAATGGGCAATGTAGCCCTGTGTCTTCTGCAAGTTGCGAGTTTGCTTTTCGATGGTGGCAAGGTAAAAAAAAAAACGGGTGCGGAAGGCTGTAGGGCAGAGTAGGAAATAGCGGTTGGTTGTAGAAGTTGTTGGTGGCTGCAGACGGAGTCAACAGGGTAATTGTGCGGAAGAATATCGCGGAAGCGGGAAGATTGATGACTGTAGCATACGACGTGTTGGTTCGCGAGGATGGGTTCAGTTTTGGGTTGCCGGTCTCACAGCTCTATTTTTAATATAAATTTCTCTTTGTATAAAAATATTCACCTTTATAACCCTTTTCTTTTATGTTTTCTATATATATATATTTTATATTTTCATACAAGTATGCTTCGACTTCAACCTTTGATATATAATAATATTATCTTCTTCCTATATTATCCTTTACTTTTATATTTATTTATACTCCTAAAAATCACATAATATCTATATATATATATATATATATATATATATATATATATATATATATATATATATATATAACGAACTCTTTTTTTATATATATAAATGGCCAAGGACCTAAATAGCGATATGGAGAAACTCCAAACTCTGGTAGCGAAACGCTTCAAAGGCAACAATATTGACAAATTTGATGGTCAATGACCTGGATCGAAGAGCGTGGCTCTGTGCAGCGTGAGTGGCCAAGAGATCGACTCCTCTGATACCAAATGAAGAGAACAAAGTTCTTTCTCAAGTTAAATGCTCCATAAGACTTGGAATTCAAAGATATCCATGAGGATACAAATATTATATTAGATAGATGGTGAATGAGATAGATGATTGAATGTTACAAATGAGTCCTGCTTATATACCTACGCAGGTGCCTCTTCACGAAAGGTCATGTCTTATCAGACATGACCTTTCAACCTAATAACTAATTAACTAATTAATAACTATTTAAATTATTTTATTCATTACACAATGAGATAGAGGAACTTGGTATATATTCCAGCAAACAATTTTCAGTATATCAATCCCCTTTTGGTGTAGCTACAACAATATGAACCTCATAAAATATTGTCCCCTTATATCTATGTCTTTACCACTGTTTCAACAATATGATGAGCACACAGCTAGCAAGGAAAACTCAGTGTGAACTCCAAACTGATGTTTATACTCAGGAAATATATTAGCAGCCCCTTTTCCACAGATATATCAGCCCACAAACATGCTGTTTGGACAACCCACTAAACCAACAAATCGTTCTGTCTATTCTGGAGAGATAGATCCTCCAAATATGCTCCACATTCCACAAGGAGATGCTACAGAACTCGACCCACTATATTTGTTGGCCTCTTCTTTAAATGTGACTTGTTCCTTCTACAAAATTCGGCCCCTTAAAGAAGCAAACTCTACCTCAGGAAAACTACTGTACTTGGCCCCCCTTTTACAATAAACTTAGCCCTTTAAGACAGTGAAACTCGGCCCTTGAGTAGTTAACTCCAACAGCAAAAATGAAGATAAAATCAGCCTCAATTGATGTGGCAGAACTCAGTGATTTGGCCCTCCAAATGTGGCTCAAGAACTTGGCCTCTTAATGGGTGTATTCATCTTGTAAGATAAATATAAATTAATAAAATTCAGTCTATAAAATCAACTGATAACACCACTGAGTTACTTCTGCAAATATCTTCTTCTCCATTGAAGCACAATGGTGAAATTTGAGTTATTACGCTCCCCGAACTAGCTAGGGTGTATAGTTTCAACATTGAAGCTAACAACCAGAATGAGGGTTTCCAAAACGCTAGACTCTTTCTCAAGAGGTCTCCAAAATTCTTTTTCTCAAGTGAGCAAAATGCAAGAATGAGGAGAGACTCCTCATTTTCCCTCTTTTATAACTCATTCACCACTTTGTCACCTTTTTACCCTTTTATTTTAATAAAGTCACTTTAGTGGGTTTTCTCACTTTATAATTTAAATATGACTTTTCATTAGCCTAGTGTTGAGAATTTGGTAGGGCTTAGTTTAATTCAATTCTCTACTTGATAATTACTTTGTAAACTTACTTCTCTTACTTATGTCTTCTCTTTTAGCTTATTAGGTCTTTCATCAAGTCAATTATCAAAACACAAGAGACACAAAGTTTAGGCTCTTTAAGCCAGGGCCAAAACCTCTCCCTCTCGGAGAGGAAAACCCGCAAGTAATTCTTCTTATAGACTTTTAGTTGACAAGTACCATGACCATGACAAAGATCCTTGACCTTAGTATACCTCCAACACCCTTGTCGCCTGCTCTTCTTGGCTCCCTATGACAACATTCCTTTCTGCACCATTCTGCGCTTGCACAAGGGAAGCTCGGTACCTTGTCTAATATCCTTGAACAATGTGCTTCTCCTTAGTATTATTTGATATAGCCTTGGCCTCTTCAGAACTCCTTCTTGATCTTCTTATTGTATCCCTTATGCTTGAGTCCGAGATCCCTTTTAACACTGTGTTGATCCTCCCTTAGTACTGTAGACAACCTTCAACTCTCTTCAGATATATGCTGTTGTCGCAAAACAGAGATATTATACTCCTTCTCTGCGCTATATCTCCTCCTTTAGCACCGTGTTACACATGAAATGATAGGCCTCTCCTTCGCTGTAATAGGTCTTGGCTTCCTTTCTTTTTAGTACCGTGTTACAGACTTGTTCTTCACTGTAATATGTCTCGTCCTCCTTGCTACTTTACTGTGATACTTACCTTTTCCTTTGCTCTATAGCAAACCCAATCTTCGCTTAATTGCAGACCCAATCTTTGTTGTATCACCACAGACTTTGTCATTGTAATATATGTCCGAAAATCTCAGATAATCTAAACTGTAATTGTCTCTGTTCTGCATAGCATAGATGGGTATATATAGTTGTCTCAACTTGTAATTAAGCCGACCTAACCATGAAGGAGTGTGACGGTTCATTAGAAGTTTTTTCAAGCCGACTTGACCAGCTATTGTGAGGCCGACTTCAAGGAGTATTCTTTCAGCAAGGTGACAAGGGTGTTGAGCATTTTTTTACATTGTTTCTTTGACACTTTATAAGCGTAACACTGCTTCATGTACATGACTCTACTTTGTACATTTATGACAAAATGACAAATCCTAAAAGACATTAAGAAGTCTTTGACCTATAATAAAATCCCTTTCTCATGAAACCCATGAAGCAAGCTTAACAAGAAATAAATTTTATTATCTTTGTCTTCATTACATAAATACATAATTATATAGTCATTATGAAGACCGAACCTAGTTACACTTTCCAACACCTAGGACGTATGTCCCTATTTTCACCACTTTAGCTTTTGTAATGATTTCTCCTAGGTAAAACGCATTCCCTTTATTTTTTTCCCCATCCTAGCCTATGGGAACCTTATTAGGCTAGCAGATCCCCTTCCTTATGTCTCCTAGGTGGATGGGGACATTACAGTCCTCCCCGCCAAAGATTGCTTGTCTTCAAGTAACTTTAGTCCCAGATGTTGGAGCACTTGTTCCCCTTCCCATGTGGCAACCTCAATAGGGAAATCCTTCAATTTCACCATGTACTCCTTTATAGTCTTTCTTTTCAACTTCTGTTCCTTATCTCTTGTTAGGTCCCTATATTACTAGTGTAGTCCCTTATTATTGTTAGTGTAGCCCCCTTATTGTTATTGTTGTACCCCTGTAGTCCCCATGTTGTTATTATTGTGCCCCATAAAAGCCCATATTGTTATTGTTGTGCACTTACATTATTATTGTCAGGTCAGTTAGGATTATATTGCGACCCCATGGACTCCTATATATAGAAAGGAGGTTTTTTCATTTGTATCATCGAAGAATTGTTCATTTATGTAATGTAAAGGAGGTTGCCCCCTCGAAGAGGCTGATTTCGAAGTTGTTGATCTATCTTTTCTTCTATTTTGTGAGCTGGTTTCATAACATTTGGTATCAGAGCTTTGGATTCTAGGGTTTCGTTGCTGCAAACAGGTCATCGTGGAATTTTCGCTATATCTTTTTCATACAAAGTTTTAGACGCTGAAAAAAAACCCATTTGAGCCGAAATCAAGAGGACCTTTGTGTAAAAATTTCAGATCTTGGTTCGCTATATTTTCAGAGATATGATCTGAGGAATTAAGGGTTTTTCCAGGATCCCGAATTTCATCTCAAAGAGGTGACCTTAGAAAAATCATCATAACTTTCTCTCTGAGCATCAAATTCGAATTCTGTAAAAAGTGGCTGAAAGTTCACGGACTATAGTTTATTGTGTAGCAAATTCAGTGCCGAAAGACGAAACAGTGACATGTGGCACGCCGTACAAGTTCGATCTACTGAACCAATCCATAATTAGGTCATTGCGGGAGATTGGGCATAACTATGTCTTGAAGAATCCAAATCAGGTCTGACCTGTGGCATTGGAAAGAAGACTCAAAGGGCCACTACAAAACCGAAGCTCAAATATCGAGGATCTGAAATCACAGAGATACATCAGTTTCAATATCGAGCTTCTCAAAAGCAAGAAAAAGGTGTATGTTGTCACACAAAATGTCTAGGCACCACAACAATGGCTCAGTGGGTTGGCACCCTAATCCCCATTCTCTCTGTTTAAACTGTCTCCTTATAACAGACTAAGGTGGGTAGACCCTATGGAAATTGAATGAAGGAGAACTAGTTGGGAACCAACCAGTAAAGGAGACACAATTAAACGACCAAATACTTGTAAAAGATCTAGCAAGATTAAATGATTTGATTAAATTTGAATGATTGATACCAGTGCCTTATGGAGTCAAGTATCTTGCTAAGGAAATTACAACCAAGTACTTGATGAGAAAATGTTGCTTGGATGAATAACTATCCTATATGCAATGCTAACTTAGAATGCAGAATGCAAGGAGAATGATTAGAAGACGGAGCGAGATGAAGCAAGCTTCGAAGATGAGAGGTGATGTTAAAAGCCCCAAAACACTTATATTACAAATTATCTGATTTAACCACTAAGTACTTGAGCGAGAGTGCCAATTATGAAGATGCCAAAAAGTATTCAAATGAAAGATACAAATCCACAATAAATTATCGATCGCAATTATTTGGAGGTTTCCCAAACTTATATTCAATAAATGTCCAATACTTTAAGTAAATGAAGCAAGAGTTAAACCATAGGCGATTTTAATCGATATCCAACATTTAAAATCCTCATGCCAATGATCATCAAACTCAGCTGAAGCATATGAAAGTAACTAGCACTTAAATCTTAATAATTAATCATCAAGGAAAACCATAAAATATCGATGCCAAATAAACACTTCGTTAAGAAATTTATGGATTAAACGATCTTCTAAATAATGCAAATCCAGCAAAATTTTTATTTTTCTCTATAGTCAAACTTAGGATATTAAAAATTAAATATCTCCACAATTAAATATCTTGCCAAGCCTAAAATTTAAATGGCTCAAAATCCCAATGTTAAAAACATCTAACTTCAAAAAACAAAATTTCCAAATTTTATATAAGCTATAGATTAAAGTTAAAAGTTTAATAAAAACTCTTTGATGTTTTAATTTTTTAAAGTTAGTAAAAAAAAATTCTTTTTTTTAGTTTTTTAATTAAAAAAAAGGTTAAAGCTGAAAGAAAAAATTAGGACTTTACAAATTTAATAGTTAAATTCTAAACAAAACCTCAAACCAAAAATTAAAATGGAAATTTTACAACCTAAGTCGAAATCTTTCAAAAATAAAATGAAATGTTATTAATTAAAATCCAAAACCCTATACAAAAATAATAATAAAGAAAAATCGAAATGTTATGATCATATTTTGCTATGCGTTAGTTTGGTTTAGGTTTGAATGTAGGTGTATGAAAGTGATGGAGATGTCAGTGGGAGAAGGACTGCGTGAAGGAATGGAAGCCGACAGACAACGATGAGGGCACGCAAAGGAGATGGCGGAAGCTTGCAGGTAAATGGAGCACGACGGAGCTGCGAGATGGTGCTGCGAAGGAAGCTTTGGAAGAGGACGAGGAGAAAGCGTGCAGGAGAAACGTTCAATGGAGAGCAGCGGAAAATGAATGGAATGCGACGAGAATGAACGTGAAGGATGGCAAGGAGAGCACAACAAAGGAATGGAGGGCAGACTGCAGGATGCAATGGTAGAAGAGGGAAAAATCGAGGGAGCTACGTGAGGAGGAAAGGGAATGAGGCAGAGATCGAGGGCTCACGCAGAGAGGATAGGTTGCGGAAATCATGGAAGCCAGTTCACGAAAGAGGAGAGCAAGCAAGGAAAAGGGTGCAAGCCGTGGAGGAAGCAAGGGGGGAGCGTGAAGGTTGCGTGAGAGGTGAGAGCGATGGCAGAGCAAAAGGAGAAAACTCGCATAGAAGAGGATGGGGACACGGACATCAAACACAGATTTTATGAGGATGCAAATATGCAGGTAGGAGGGAGAGCCAAAAAAAAAAAAATTTGAGAATCTCTTGCCCAGAAATCAAAATTCTTCAAAAAATTTACTTTAAATCACTTCAGAATTTCATTTGGAACAAACCCAGAAATGAAAAAAAACCCCAAATCCAAAATTTATTTGAATGATCCTGCAAAAATTTTATATTCCGAGACAAGATCTTACCCTCCATGGCCTAGATCTTGGGATTTCCTTTGAAAAACCCTCAGATATCACCTGCACATAACCAAAAACCAAAACCCAGAAACCCAACACATATACAAAAATCTAAAATTGAAACCCCGAGTTAGAAATAAAAAAAATCCTAACCATTTACATAATTAAAAATACAGATCTATACAATGTATTTACAGATCTATGCACAAGAGTTGCAGATCTGTCAGATCTGAGGAGTGTAAGTTCGAATTTGCTCCGAGATCTGAAGATCTAAGGCTCTTACTAGCTAGATCTAACTTTAAATTCAATAAAGGTTAAGATAAAATTTTTTATTTAGGCACAAGCCCTAGAAAAACCCTGCAAGAAGAGAACTTAAGATCATCTTCGGGAATTAGATCTGGAGGGCTCTTCAGATCTTATTTCCTTGGGAGTCAGTTGGTCCAGCCAAGGACTTCCCCAAACGCCAAATTTTAAATCCGAGAGATTTCTCCCCAGTTAAAGTTAAACTGTTAAATCAATAGAGAAATAAGATAAAAATAAAATTTTCAAGAATTAGAGATACCTGCTAATTCAATCCAATCAAAACTCTTACCCTAAATCCAGTAACCTAAGCAAGATACCTGTGCAATAGATTACTCTACAAGAGCTATTAATCAACAATTCATTAAAATAATTACTGGCAGAATATAAAGAACAAGTTTACCATAAAATGCCGAGGAGGAACACTACCATCAAGTAAAACCCCAAAGACTTCGTTTGTATTATTCCAGAAAGTATTACAGGAGAGCTTCAAGAGCTAGTACACGATCAAAAGATCTGATGATCAAAAGACTGACATTGACCTCTAATTTATAGATAAATTCTCCAACAGCTAGTTCGCTTGATCCCTGTCAAAGTAGTCTTGACCGTCAAAAAGGATTTGATTATCTTTTAATCTCGTGCATTGAAATTATTATTTTTTGAGGAATTTCAAAATTTTCAATAAATTCTTTTTTAATTAATTGAAAAATAATACTTTTGATTTAATTACCTCAAAGAATTAACTTTGACTTAACTACCAAGGCCCAAGGGTCCAAAATTTCTCAAAATTTCCAATATTCCCTGGGCCTGGGACATTTCAAATTTTTTTTTTAGAGACCAACGAATTTTGCCTTTGAAGAATTTAAATTTACCTAGAACATAAGATTAATTAAATTTCTAGCTTAAGATTTTTAATTTAATTTGGCCAGAAAATTTTATTAATTGACTCATGAGGGGATTAATTATTTTTCCAACCCTCTTTACATAAGATTAATACATTAAACCCATGGGGGGAACACCCGTTTGTAATAGAACTTCAATAATCGAGCAAGTTAGGGTTAAAATACAAAGAAGGAAGCTGATCCTTCTTTTTCTTCTCTTCTTTGTAGGTTCGTCTTGATGATGAGTCTTGTTTTAGACTCGAAACGTAGACAAATAAAAATGAAGACTAGATTTTTCCATTTCTCAACCTCCAAACTTCTACCACAGAAATCTACAAACTATCATTTGTACCCTGTACAGAAGGGACACATGGACTAAGATAGGTAATTTCGAGAAAGTTAGGGTTAAAATACAAAGAAGGGAAGCTGCTCCTTCTTTTTCTTCTCTTCTTTGTAGGTTCATCCTGATGATGAGTCTTGTTTTAGACTCGAAATGTAGACAAATAAAAATGAAGGTTGTGCATTTTCCGATTTCTCAACCCCCAAACTTCTACCACAGAAATCTACAAACTATCATTTGTACCCTGTATGGAATGGACACATGGACTGATATAGGTAATCTCGAGAAAGTTAGGGTTAAAATACAAAGAAGGGAAGTTGATCCTTCTTTTTCTTATCTTATTTGTAGTTTCATCCTGATGATGAGTCTTGTTTTAGACTCGAAATGTAGACAAATAAAAATGAAGACTGTGGATTTTTCGATTTCTCAACCTCCAAATTTCTACCACAGAAATCTACAAACTATCATTTGTACCTTGTACGGAAGGGACACATAGACTGAGATACGTAATCTAGAGAAATTTAGGGTTAAAATAAAAAGAAGAGAAGCTGGTCCTTCTTTTTCTTCCCTTCTTTGTAGGTTCATCCCGATGATGAGTCTTGTTTTAGACTCGAAACGTAGACAAATAAAAATGAAGACTCTGGATTTTCCGATTTCTCAACCTCCAAACTTCTACCACAAAAATCTACAAACTATCATTTGTACCCTGTACGGAAGGGACACATGGATTGAGATAGGTATTCTCGAGAAAGTTAAGGTTGAACTACAAAGAAGGGAAGTTGATCCTTCTTTTTCTTCTCTTCTTTGTAGGTTCATCCTGATGATGAGTCTTGTTTTAGACTCGAAACATAGACAAATAAAAATGAAGATTGTGGGTTTCCCGATTTCTCAACCTCCAAACTTCTACCACATAAATCTATAAACTATCATTTGTACCCTGTACGGAAGGGACACATGGGCTGAGATAGGTAATCTCAAGAAATTTAGGGTTAAAATACAAAGAAGGGAAGCTGATTCTTCTTTTTCTTCTCTTCTTTGTAGGTTCGTCCTGATGATGAGTCTTGTTTTAGACTCGAAAAGTAGACAAATAAAAATGAAGACTCTGGATTTTCTGATTTCTCAACCTCCAAACTACTACCACAGAAATCTACAAACTATCATTTGTACCTTGTACAGAAGGGACACATGGACTGAGATACGTAATCTCGAGAAAGTTAGGGTTAAAATACAAAGAGGGGAAGTTGATCCTTCTTTTTCTTCTCTTCTTTGTAGGTTTGTCCTGATGATGAGTCTTGTTTTAGACTCGAAACGTAGACAAATAAAAATGAAGATTGTGGATTTTCAATTTCTCAACCTCGAAACTTCTACCACAGCCACAGAAATCTCCAAACTATCATTTGTACCCTGTACAGAAGGGACACATGGATTGAGATACGTAATCTCGAGAAATTTAGGGCTAAAATACAAAGAAGGGAAGTTGATCCTTCTTTTTCTTTTCTTCTTTGTAGGTTCGTCCTGATGATGAGTCTTGTTTTAGACTCGAAACGTAGACAAATAAAAATGAATATTGTGGATTTTCCGATTTCTCGACATCCAAACTTCTACCACAGAAATCTACAAACTATCATTTGTACTCTGTACGGAAGGGACACATGGACTGAGATACGTAATCTCGAGAAAGTTAGGGTTAAAATACAAAGAAGGGAAGCTGATCCTTCTTTTTCTTCTCTTCTTTGTAGGTTCGTCCTGATGATGAGTCTTGTTTTAGACTCGAAACATAGACAAATAAAAATGAAGACTTTGGATTTTCCGATTTCTCAACCTCCAAACTTCAGCCACATAAATCTACAAACTATCATTTGTACCCTGTACAAAAGGGACACATTGACTGAGATACGTAATCTCGAGAAATTTAGGGTTAAAATACAAAGAAGGGAAGTTGATCCTTGTTTCTCTTCTCTTCTTTGTAGGTTCTTCCTGATGATGAGTCTTGTTTTAGACTCGAAACGTAGACAAATAAAAATGAAGACTGTGGATTTTCCGATTTCTCAACGTCCAAACTTCTACCACAAAAATCTACAAACTATCGATCTACCCAATTCCGCGACTCAAAACACGATCTAGTAGACCTAGCAATCTGTAATAAAATGATCTAGCCAAGTAGCTAGGATCATTCCAAGATTACTTTTACAAAGGCTCTATAAAAAACACTAGGACTCACTTAATATCTTGACAACAAAATCCACCCTAGCTTTGGGGTGAGGTTGGAGGGAAAAAACTTCATTGATCATTTGTGTCTAGAGACACACATGAATCGGTGAGATGAAAAACCCCCTAGGATAGAAATCATCACCAAAATAATAGGTTTACCTAGTTTGTTACATACATGATGGTCTTACTAAGATCATTTACATTATAAACATGCAGAATGAGTTTACATATTTTACAAAACTGTCGACTGAATGATGAAATCTGAATGGCACGAACACTCGAACATGATAGATCCCTTTTGCGAAAAAAGGGGTGTACTGCTATGGGGTCGTTGACACAAAGTGGTCAACAATGTGTATCTTTTTTTAAAATTGCATAACTTTTGTTTGAAAAACCAGTTTGAAATGATCCCAAGGGCATATTGAAGCATATATATCAGTGTTGGGTTCAATAATTCCTCCCAAAAAGAATTCCACACCTACTAAGCCCTTAGAAAACTCTACTATGATGCATGCAGAGGAAGAAGTACAACATGATATATCAAAATTACGAGACCACGTGCAACAAATGTCGCTCTCGCAAAAAGTAACCAAAAATGAAATGGAAGCTAAAATGGATGGTTTGAAGAAAGGCATGGAAGCTAAGATGAATGGCGTGGAAGCTAAGATAGATGTTTTGAAGAATGAAATGGAAGCTAAGATCGATGGTATAAAAAGAAACATGGAATATTTGAAGAAAGACTTGGAATGTTTGAAGGAAGGTTTGTCAAAGTTGCTACAAGAAAAGCTTCCTAATGGCGAAAAGGTAGTAGAGGAAACTCATGATCATAACAAAATAAATGGTAATCGTGATTTCATGGACTCTAATGTTGGATTGAAGACCCACCATATTCCAAATATCGATATGAGGAAGTTTGATGACAAGGATCCCGTAACATGGATATTATAGATGGAGCAATACTTTGATCTCCATAATGTGCAAAACACACAAAAGGTATGCATTACAAATTCATATTTAGAACACAATACATTTGTGTGGTATCCATGGCTTTGCTTTGGTAAACAAAGTGTCACTTGGTCAATTTTTACGGAGGAAATGATAGCACATTATGAGGATACAAAGAGCAACACCTTCTTTAGCCAATTGATAAATCTCAAACAAAAGGGTTCAATGGTGGAGCACATTGAGGACTTCCAAAAATTGAATATAAGGGTAACTGGTATTCCAGAGGAACACAAGGTTGATGTCTTCATAGGGACTTTAAAGGATAACATCCAACATGAGGTTCGCCTTTGGGAACCTGATTCAGCGGAGAAGACATTCAGGTTGGCAAGAAAAATTGAAAGCAAAATTATGGCAACAAGGAAGCCTACCACTGACAACTATAAAGATGGAAGTGTTGCTACTCCTAGACTTCCACAACCTACAAGGTTGACACCACAACAATTGGAAGAAAAAAAAGCATAAGGTCTTTGCTACAGTTGTGATCACCAAATTAGCTCTAGAATTGCAACAAGACTGTGGATTTTCCGATTTCTCAACCTCCAAATTTCTACCACAGAAATCTACAAACTATCATTTTTACCCTGTACAAAAGGGACACATTGACTGAGATATGTAATCTCAAGAAAGTTAGGGTTAAAATACAAAGAAGGGAAGTTGATCCTTCTTTTTCTTCTCTTCTTTGTAGGTTTGTCCTGATGATGAGTCTTGTTTTAGAGTTGAAACGTAGACAAATAAAAATGAAGACTGTGGATTTTCTGATTTCTCAATGTCCAAACTTCTACCACAGAAATCTAAAAACTATCAATCTACCCAACTCTATGACTCAAAACACGATCTAGTAGACCTAACAATCTGTAATAAAATGATCTAGCCAATTAGCTAGGATAATTCCAAGATTACTTTTACAAAAGCTCTATAAAAAACACTAGGACTCAATTAATATCTTGACAAGAAAATCCACCCTATCTTTGGGGTGAGGTTGGAGGGGAAAAACTCCGTCGATCATTTGTGTCTAGAGACACATATGAACCAGTGAGACGAAAAACCCCCTAGGATAGAAATCATCACCAAAATAATAGGTTTACCTAGTTTGTTACATACATGATTGTCTTACTTAGATCATTTACATTATAAACATGCAGAATGAGTTTACATATTTTACAAAACTATCGACTGAATGATGAAATCTGAATGGCATGAACACTCGAACATGATGGTCCCTTTTGCGAAAAAAGGTGTGTACTGCTATGGAGTCGTTGACACAAAGTGGTCAACAGTGTGTATATTTTTTTAAAATTGCATAACTTTTGTTTGAAAAACTAGTTTGAAATGATCCCAAGGGCATATTGAAGCATATATATCAGCGTTGGGTTCTATAATGCATCCCAAAAAGACCACACCAGAGGAACACAAGATTGATGTCTTCATAGGACCTTAAAGGATAACATCCAACATAAGGTTCGCCTTTGGGAACCTAATTCATTGGAGAAGACATTCAGGTTGGCAAGAAAAACTGAAAGCAAAATTATGGCGACAAGGAATCCTACCACTCACAACTATAAATATGGAAGTGTTGCTACTCCTAGACTTCCACAACCGACAAGGTTGACACAACAACAATTGGAAGAAAAAAGAGCATAAGGGATTTGCTATAGTTGTGATCACCAAGTTAGCTTTAGAATCACAATAAGACTGTGGATTTTCTGATATCTCAACCTCCAAATTTCTACCACAGAAATCTACAAACTATCATTTTTACCCTGTATGGAAGGTACACATGGACTAAGATACGTAATCACGAGAACGTTAGGGTTAAAATACAAAGAAGGGAAGTCGATGCTTCTTTTTCTTCTCTTCTTTGTAGGTTCGTCTTGATGATGAGTCTTGTTTTAGACTCGAAACGTAGACAAATAAAAATGAAGACTGTGGATTTTCCGATTTCTCAACCTCCAAACTTCAACCACATAAATCTATAAACTATCATTTGTACCCTGTACAAAAGGGACACATTGACTGAGATACGTCATCTCGAGAAAGTTAGGGTTAAAATACAAAGAAGGGAAGATGATCCTCCTTTTTCTTCCCTTCTTTCTAGGTTCGTCCTGATGATGAGCGTTGTTTTAGACTCGAAACGTAGACAAATAATAAAAAAAAGACCGTGGATTTTCCTATTTCTCAACGTCCAAATTTCTACCACAGAAATCTACAAACTATTAATCTACCCAATTCGGCAACTCAAAACACGATCTAGTAGACCTACCAATATGTAATAAAATGATCTAGCCAATTAGCTAGGATCATTCCAAGATTACTTTTACAAAGATTGGATAAAAAACACTAGGACTCACTTAATATCTTGACGACAAAATCCACCCTAGCTTTGGGGTGAGGTTGGAGGGGAAAACCCTCTGTCGATCATTTGTGTCCAGAGGCACAGATGAATCCGTGAGATGAAAAGCCCCCTAGGATAGAAATCGTCGCCAAAATACTAGGTTTACCTAGTTTGTTACATACATGATGGTCTTAAAGATCATTTACATTATAAACATGCAGAATGAGTTTACATATTTTACAAAACTGTCGACTGAATGATGAAATCTGAATGGCACAAATAATCGAACATGATGGATCCATTTTGTGAAAAAAGGGGTGTACTGGTATGGGGTTGTTGATACAGAATGGTCAACAGTGTGTATATTTTTTTAAAATTGCATAACTTTTGTTTGAAAAATCAGTTTGAAGTGATCCCAAGGGCATATTGAAGCATATATATCAGTGTTGGGTTCTAGAATGCTTCCCAAAAATAATTCCACACCTGTTAAGCCCTCAAAAGACTCTACTATGACGCATGCAGAGGAAGAAGTGCAACATGATATATCAAAATTACGAGACCACGTGCAACAAATTTCGTTCTCGCAAAAAGTAACCAAAAATGAAATGGAAGCTAAAATGGATGGTTTGAAGAAAGGCATGGAAGCTAAGATGAATGGCGTGGAAGCTAAGATAGATGGTTTGAAGAATGGCATGGAAGCTAAGATCGATGGCATAAAAGGAAACATGGAATATTGGAAGAAATACTTGGAATGTTTGAAGGAAGGTTTGACAAAGTTGCTATAGGAAAAGCCTCCTAATGGCGAAAAGGTCGTAGAGGAAACTCATGATCAGAATAAAAAAAATGTTAATCGTGATTTCATAGACTCTAATGTTGGATTGAAGACCCACAATATTCCAAATATCGATATGAGAAACTTTGATGGCAAGGATCTCGTAACATGGATACTACATATGGAGCAATACTTTGATCTCCATAATGTGCAAAACACGCAAAAGGTACGCATTACAAATTTATATTTAGAACACAATACATTTGTATGGTATCTATGGCTTTTCTCTCATAAACAAATTGTCACTTGGTCAATTTTTACGGAGGAAATGATAGCACATTATGAGGATACAAAGAGAAACACCTTCTTTAGCCAATTGATAAATCTCAAACAAAAGGGTTCAATAGTGGAACACATTGAGGACTTCCAAAAATTGAATATAAGGGTAACTGATATTCCAGAGGAACACAAGGTTGATGTCTTCATAGGGACTTTAAAGGATAACATCCAACATGAGGTTCGCCTTTGGGAACCTAATTCATCGGAGAGGACATTCAGGTTGGAAAGAAAAATTGAAAGCAAAATTATGGCAACAAGGAAGCCTACCACTGACAACTATAAAGATGGAAGTGTTGCTACTCCTAGACTTCCACAACCTACAAGGTTGACACCACAACAATTGGAAGAAAAAAAAGCATAAGGTCTTTGCTACAGTTTTGATCACCAAATTAGCTCTAGAATTGCAACAAGACTGTGGATTTTCCGATTTCTCAACCTCCAAATTTCTACCACAGAAATCTACAAACTATCATTTGTACCCTGTACAAAAGGGACACATTGACTGAGATATGTAATCTCGAAAAAATTTAGGGTTAAAATACAAAGAAGGGAAGTTGATCCTTCTTTTTCTTCTCTTCTTTGTAGGTTCGTCCTGATGATGAGTCTTGTTTTAGAGTCGAAACGTAGACAAATAAAAATGAAGACTGTGGATTTTCTGATTTTTCAATGTCCAAACTTCTACCACAGAAATCTACAAAATATCAAATACCCAACTCTGCGACTCAAAACACGATCTAGTAGACCTAGCAATCTGTAATAAAATGATCTAGCCAATTAGCTAGGATAATTCCAAGATTACTTTTACAAAAGCTCTATAAAAAACACTAGGACTCGCTTAATATCTTGACTAGAAAATCCACCCTATCTTTGGGGTGAGGTTGGAGGGGAAAAACTCTGTCAATCATTTGTGTCTAGAGACACATATGAACCAGTGAGATGAAAAACCCCCTAGGATAGAAATCATCACCAAAATAATAGGTTTACCTAGTTTGTTACATACATGATTGTCTTACTTAGATCATTTACATTATAAACATGCAGAATGAGTTTACATATTTTACAAAACTATCCACTGAATGATGAAATCTGAATGGCACGAACACTCGAACATGATGGTCCCTTTTGCGAAAAAAGGTGTGTGCTCCTATGGAGTTGTTGACACAAAGTGGTCAACAGTGTGTATCTTTTTTTAAAATTGCATAACTTTTGTTTGAAAAACTAGTTTGAAATGATTCCAAGGACATATTGAAGCATATATATCAGCGTTGGGTTCTATAATGCATCCCAAAAAGACCACACTTGTTAAGCCCTCAGAAAAATCTACTATGATACATGCAGAGGAAGAAGTGCAACATGATATATCAAAATTACGAGACCACATGCAACAAATGTCGCTCTCGCAAAAAGTAATAAAAAATGAAATGGAAGCTAAAATGGATGGTTTGAAGAAAGGCATGGAAGCTAAGATGAATGACGTGGAAGCTAAGATAGATGGTTTGAAGAATGGCATGGAAGCTAAGATCGGTGGTATAAAAAGAAACATGGAATATTTGAAGAAAGACTTGGAATGTTTGAAGGAATGTTTGTCAAAGTTGCTACAGGAAAAGCTTCCTAATGGCAAAAAAGTAGTATAGGAAACTCATGATCATAACAAAATAAATGTTAATCGTGATTTCATAGACTCTAATGTTGGATTGAAGATCCACCATATTCCAAATATCGATATGAGGAAGTTTGATGACAAGGATCCCGTAAAATGGATATTATAGATGGAGCAATACTTTGATCTCCATAATGTGCAAAACACACAAAAGGTACGCATTACAAATTCATATTTAGAACACAATACATTTGTATGGTATCCATGGCTTTGCTTTGGTAAATAAAGTGTCACTTGGTCAATTTTTACGGAGGAAATGATAGCACATTATGAGGATACAAAGAGCAACCTTCTTTAGCCAATTGATAAATCTCAAACAAAAGGGTTCAATGGTGGAGCACATTGATGACTTCCAAAAATTGAATATAAGGGTAACTGATATTCCAGAGGAACACAAGATTGATGTCTTTGTTGGAGTTCCCATGTTTTGGCAAGTTTGACAATATCAAAAGATGAGACAACATCAGAACCACTTTCAGACCTCAGGATCTAGCCCTCCTGGGTCCAGAGAGGGATCTCTCTATATAGGCAAAGGTATATGTCTTTGGAGTTCGGTTTTAAGGTTTTAGGCTAGTTATAGGCACAAGGTTTGTTTGTTTTGTTTGTTTGTTTGGTTGTTGGGAATCGGGAATGAAGGGTTCAATATAAGACAAAGGATGAGAAAAGAGGATTTTAGGCAAATGAGAGATAATCAAAGAACACTCGAGACCATTGGGCAATGGAGTCAAGAAAGGGTTTACTTTCTATTCAGTATTCAAGGCTTTCAATTGGGCTAGTCATCTAAAGCATAGGATCTTAAAGATGATAGTGTGGTATGAAATGATGATGAAAGAAGGTGAATGACAAGAAAACCTCCAAGGTGACCGCTTAGGAATCAGATCTAGGGACAGGACATGCCATTAGACACCTATGATCCAACTCCTAAAGGTTAACTCTTCAGACAAAGGAAACATTAAAGATTTAAACACAAAGGTGAAGGCCTGAGATCAGAGAAAGGCTTTGAACTTTCAATGCTTCGACATCCAACTTAAGGGAACTTACAAAGGCTCAATTGATTAAAAAGGACCCTAGTGAGGCAGAATTAGCGTTCTAAACTCCCAGTATCCCAATTCTTTCAATTAAAGCCCAACAAGAACATCTAAGAACAGATTCATCAATTCATACATCAGCTAGCAGTGAATATCTTATCAAAGTAAAGGGCACACAAAGGCTTCAAGGATGACAGATTTTCATAGGAAATGTATCTCTTGAAGGCTCAAAAACAATTTAGCCACCTGTTTGCTTGACAAAAAATTCATAGGTGGCTAACAGTCTTCATAGGGACTTTAAAGGATAACATCCAACATGAGGTTTGCCTTTGGGAACCTGATTCATCGGAGAAGACATTCAGGTTGGCAAGAAAAATTGAAACAAAAATTATGGCGACAAGGAAGCCTACCACTCATAACTATAAAGATGGAAGTGTTGCTACTCGTAGACTTCCAGAACCGAAAAGGTTGACACAACAACAATTGGAAGAAAAAAGAGCATAAGGGCTTTGCTACAGTTGTGATCACCAAATTAGCTCAAGAATCGCAACAAGACTGTGGATTTTCCGATTTCTCAACCTCCAAACTTCTACCACAGAAATCTACAAACTATCGTTTGTACCCTGTACGAAAGGGACACATGGACTGGGATGTGTAATCACGAGAAAGTTAGGGTTAAAATACAAAGAAGGGAAGTTGATCCTTCTTTTTCTTCTCTTCTTTGTAGGTTCGTCTTGATGATGAGTCTTGTTTTAGACTCGAAACGTAGACAAATAAAAACGAAGACTGTGGATTTTCCAATTTCTCAACCTCCAAACTTCTACCACATAAATCCACAAACTATCATTTGTACCCTGTACAGAAGGGACACATTGACTAAGATACGTAATCTCGAGAAAGTTAGGGTTAAAATACAAAGAAGGGAAGTTGATCCTTCTTTTTCTTCCCTTCTTTGTAGGTTCGTCCTGATGATGAGCCTTGTTTCAGACTTGAAATGTAGACAAATAAAAATGAAGACTGTGGATTTTCTGATTTCTCAACGTCCAAATTTCTACCACCGAAATCTACAAACTATTAATCTACCCAATTCTGCGACTCAAAACACGATCTAGTAGACCTAGCAATCTATAATAAAATGATCTAGCCAATTAGCTAGGATCATTCCAAGATTACTTTTACAAAGACTCGATAAAAAACACTAGGATTCAATATCTTGACAACAAAATCCACCCTAAATTTGGAGTGAGGTTGGAGGGGAAAAACTCTGTCGATCATTTGTGTCCAGAGACACAGATGAATTAGTGAGATGAAAAGCCCCCTAGGATAGAAATCGTTGCCAAAATACTAGGTTTATCTAGTTTGTTACATACATGATGGTCTTACTAAGATCATTTACATTATAAACATGCAGAATGGGTTTACATATTTTACAAAACTATCGACTGAATGATGAAATCTGAATGGCACGAACACTCAAACATGATGGATCCCTTTTGTGAAAAAAGGGGTGTACTGCTATGGGGTCGTTGACACAGAGTGGTCAACAGTGTGTATCGTTTTTTTAAATTGCATAACTTTTGTTTGAAAATTCAGTTTGAAGTGATCCCACTGGCATATTGAAGCATATATATCAGTTTTGGGTTCTATAATTCCTCCCAAAAATAATTCCACACCTGTTAAGCCCTCAGAAAACTCTAATATGACACATGCAGAGGAAGAAGTGCAACATGATATATCAAAATTACGAGACCACGTGCAACAAATGTCATTCTCGCAAAAAGTAACCAAAAATGAAATGGAAGCTAAAATGGATGGTTTGAAGAAAGGCATGGAAGCTAAGATAGATGGTTTGAAGAATGCCATGGAAGCTAAGATTGATGGTATAAAAGGAAACATGGAAGATTTGAAGAAAGACATCGAATGTTTGAAGGAAGGTTTGACAAAGTTGCTACAGGAAAAGCTTCCTAATGGCGAAAAGGTAGTAGAGGAAACTCATGATCAGAAAAAAATAAATGTTAATCGTGATTTCATAGACTCTAATGTTGGATTTAAGACCCACCATATTCCAAATATCGATATGAAAAACTTTGATGGCAAGGATCTCGTAACATGGATACTACATATGGAGAAATACTTTGATCTCCATAATGTGCAAAACACACAAAAGGTACGCATTACAAATTTATATTTAGAGCACAATACATTTGTATGGTATCCATGGCTTTGCTCTCGTAAACAAATTGTCACTTGGTCAATTTTTACGGAGGAAATGATAGCACATTATGAGGATACAAAGAGCAACACCTTCTTTAGCCAATTGATAAATCTCAAACAAAAGGGTTCAATGGTGGAGCACGTTGAGGACTTCCAAAAATTGAATATAAGGGTAACTGATATTCCAGAGGAACACAAGGTTGATGTCTTCACAGGGACTTTAAGGGATAACATCCAACATGAGGTTCGCCTTTGGGAACCTGATTCATTGGAGAAGACATTCAGGTTGGCAAGAATAATTGAAAGCAAAATTATGGAGACAACTATAAAGATGGAAGTGTTGCTACTCCTAGACTTCCACAACCTACAAGGTTGGCACCAAAACAATTGGAAGAAAAAATAGCATAAGGGATTTGCTACAGTTATGATCACCAAATTAGCCCTAGAATTGCAACCACCAAATTAGCGCTAGAATCGCAACCACCAAATTAGCTCAAGAATCGCAACAAGACTGTGGATTTTCCGATTTCTCAACCTCCAAACTTCTACCACAGAAATCTACAAACTATCATATGTACCTTGTACAAAAGGGACACTTGACTGAGATACGTAATCTCGAGAAAGTTAGGGTTAAAACACAAAGAAGGGAAGCTGATCCTTCTTTTTCTTCTCTTCTTTGTAGGTTCGTCCTGATGATGAGTCTTGTTTTAGACTCGAAACGTAGACAAATAAAACTGAAGACTGTGGATTTTCCGATTTCTCAACGTCCAAACTTCTACCACAGAAATCTACAAACTATCAATCTACCAAATTCTGTGACTCAATACATGATCTAGTAAACCTAGCAATCTGTAATAAATTGATCTAGCTAATTAGCTAGGATCATTCCAAGATTACTTTTACAAAGGCTCTATAAAAAACAATAGGACCCACTTAATATCTTGACAAAAAAATCCACCCTATCTTTGGGGTGAGGTTGGAGGGGAAAAACTTTGTCGATTATTTGTGTCTAGAGACACACATGAATCAGTGAGACAAAAAACCCCCTAGGATAGAAATCGTCACCAAAATAATAGGTTTACCTAGTTTGTTACATACATGATGGTCTTACTAAGATCGTTTACATTATAAACATGCAGAATGAGTTTACATATTTTACAAAACTGTCGACTGAATGATGAAATCTGAATGGCACGAACAATCAAACATGATGGATCCCTTTTGCGAAAAAAGGGGTGTACTGCTATGGGGTCGTTGACACAAAGTGGTCAACAGTGTGTATCTTTTTTTAAAATTGCATAACTTTTGTTTGAAAAATCAGTTTGAAATGATCCCAAGGGCATATTGAAGCATATATATCAGTGTTGGGTTCTATAATGCCTCCCAAAAAGAATTCCACACCTGTTAAGCCCTCAAAAAACTCTACTATGATGCATGCAGAGGAAGAAGTGCAACATGACATATCAAAATTACAAGACCACGTGCAACAAATGTCGCTCTCGCAAAAAGTAACCAAAAAAGAAATGGAAGCTAAAATGGATGGTTTGAAGAAAGGCATGGAAGCTAAGATAGATGGTTCAAAGAAAGGCATGGAAGCTAAGATCGATGGTATAAAAAGAAACATGGAAGATTCGAAAAAAGACTTTGAATGTTTGAAGGAAGGTTTGTCAAAGTTACGACAAGAAAAGCTTCCTAATGGTGAAAAGGTAGTAGAGGAAACTCATGATCATAAGAAAATAAACGTTAATCATGATTTCATAGACTCTAATGTTGGATTGAAGACTCACCATATTCCAAATATCGATATGAGGAAGTTTGATGACAAGGATCTCGTAACATGGATATTATAGATGGAGCAATACTTTGATCTCCACAATGTGCAAAACACGCAAAAGGTACGCATTACAAATTCATATTTAGAACACAATACATTTGTATGGTATCCATGGCTTTGCTCTCGAAAACAAAGTGTCACTTGGTTAATTTTTATGGAGGAAATGATAGCACATTATGAGGATACAAAGAGCAATACCTTCTTTAGCCAATTGATAAATCTCAAACAAAAGGGTTCAATGGTGGAGCACATTGAGGACTTCCAAAAATTGAATATAAGGGTAACTGATATTCCAGAGGAACACAAGATTGATGTCTTCATAGGGACTTTAAAGGATAACATCCAACATGAGGTTCGCCTTTGGGAACTTGATTCATTGGAGAAGACATTCAGGTTGGCATGAAAAATTGAAAGAAAAATTATGGCGACAAGGAAGCCTACCACTCACAACTATAAAGATGGAAGTGTTGCCACTCCTAGACTTCCACAACCGACAAGGTTGACACAACAACAATTGGAAGAAAAAAGAGCATAAGGGCTTTGCTACAGTTGTGATCACCAAATTAGCTCTAGAATCGCAACAACACTGTGGATTTTCCGATTTCTCAACCTCCAAACTTCTACCACAGAAATCTACAAACTATCATTTGTACCCTGTACGGAAGGGACACATGGACTGAGATACGTAATCACGAGAAAGTTAGGGTTAAAATACAAAGAAGGGAAGTTGATCCTTCTTTTTCTTCTTTTCTTTTTAGGTTCGTCCTGATGATGAGTCTTGTTTTAGACTTGAAACTTAGACAAATAAAAATGAAGATTGTGGATTTTCCGATTTCTCAACCTCCAAACTTCTACCACAGAAATCTACAAACTATCATTTGTACCCTGTACAGAAGGGACACATTGATTGAGATAAGTAATCTCGAGAAATTTAGGGTTAAAATACAAAGAAGGGAAGCTGATCCTTCTTTTTCTTCGCTTCTTTATAGGTCTGTCCTGATGATGAGACTTGTTTTAGACTCGAAACGTAGACAAATAAAAATGAAGACTGTGGATTTTCCGATTTCTCAACGTCCAAATTTCTACCACATAAATCTACAAACTATTAATCTACCCAATTCTACGATTCAAAACAGGATCTAGTAGACCTAGCAATTTGTATTAAAATGATCTAGCCAATTAGCTAGGATCATTCCAAGATTACTTTTACAAAGACTCGATAAAAAACACTAGGACTCACTTAACATCTTGACAACAAAATCCACCCTAGCGTTGGGGTGAGGTTGGAGGGGAAATTTTTTTTCGATCATTTGTGTCCAGAGACACAGATGAATCAGTGAGACGAAAAGCCCCCTAAGATAGAAATCGTCGCCAAAATACTAGGTTTAGCTAGTTTGTTACATACATTATGGTCTTACTAAGATCATTTACATTATAAACATGTAGAATGAGTTTACATATTTTACAAAACTGTCGACTGAATGATGAAATCTGAATGGCACGAAAACTTGAACATGATGAATCCCTTTTGCGAAAAAAGGGCTGTACTGCTATGGGGTCGTTGACACAGAGTGGTCAATGGTCAACAATGTGTATCTTTTTTAAAATTGTATAAATTTGTTTGAAAAATCAGTTTGAAGTGATCCCAAGGGCATATTGAAGCATACATATCAGTGTTGGGTTCTATAATTCCTCCCAAAAATAATTCCACACCTGTTAAGCCCTCAAAAAACTCTACTATGACGCATGCAGAGGAAGAAGTGCAACATGATATATCAAAATTACGAGACCACGTGCAACAAATGTCATTCTCGCAAAAAGTAACCAAAAATGAAATGGAAGCTAAAATGGATGGTTTGAAGAAAGGCATGGTAGCTGAGATGAATGGCGTGGAAGCTAAGATAGATGGTTTGAAGAATGGCATGGAAGCTAAGATCGATGGTATAAAAGGAAACATGGAAGATTTGAAGAAAGACTTGGAATGTTTGAAGGAAGGTTTGACAAAGTTGCTACAAGAAAAGCTTCCTAATGGCGAAAAGGTAGTAGAGGAAACTTATGATCAGAAAAAAATAAATGTTAATCGTGATTTCATGGACACTAATGTTGGATTGAAGACCTACCATATTCCAAATATCGATATGAGAAACTTTGATGGCAAGGTTCCCGTAATATGGATACTACATATGGAGCAATACTTTTATCTCCATAATGTGCAAAACACGCAAAAGGTACGCATTACAAATTTGTATTTAGAACACAATACATTTGTATGGTATCCATGGCTTTGCTCTTGTAAACAAATTGTCACTTGGTCAATTTTTAAGGAGGAAATGATAGCACATTATGAGGATACAAATAGCAACACCTTCTTTAGCCAATTGATAAATCTCAAACAAAAGGGTTCAATGGTGGAGCACATTGAGGACTTCCAAAAATTGAATATAAGGTTAACTGATATTCCAGAGGAACACAAGGTTGATGTCTTCACAGCGACTTTAAAGGATAACATCCAACATGAGTTTTGCCTTTTGGAACCTAATTCATTGGAGAAGACATTCATGTTGGCAAGAAAAATTGAAAGCAAAACTCACAACTATAAAGATGGAAGTGTTTCTACTCCTAGACTTCCACAACCTACAAGGTTGACACCACAACAATTGGAAGAAAAAAGAGCATAAGGGCTTTGCTACAGTTGTGATCACTAAATTAGCTCTAGAATCACAACCACCAAATTAGCTCTAGAATCGCAACAAGACTGTGGATTTTCCGATTTCTCAACCTCCAAACTTCTACCACAGAAATCTAAAAACTATCATTTGTACCCTGTACGGAAGGGCCACATGGACTGAGTTACGTAATCTCGAGAAAGTTAGGGTTAAAATACAAAGAAGGGAAGATGATCCTTCTTTTTCTTCTCTTCTTTGTAGGTTCTTCCTAATGACGAGTCTTGTTTTAGACTCGAAACATAAACAAATAAAAATGAAGATTGTGGATTTTCCGATTTCTCAACCTCCAAACTTCCACCACAGAAATCTACAAACTATCATTTGTACCCTGTACGAAAGGGACACATGGATTGAGATACGTAATCTCGAGAAAGTTAGGGTTAAAATACAAAGAAAGAAAGTTGATCCTTCTTTTTCTTCTCTTCTTTGTAGGTTCGTGCTGATGATGAGTCTTATTTTAGACTCAAAACTAGATAAATAAAAATGAAGACTGTGGATTTTCCGATTTCTCAACCTCCAAACTTCTACCACAGAAATCTACAAACTATCATTTGTACCTTGCACAGAAGGGACACATTCACCGAGATACGTAACCTCGAGAAAGTTAGGGTTAAAATACAAAGAAGGGAAGCTGATCCTTCTTTTTCTTCTCTTATTTGTAGGTTTGTCGTGATGATGAGTCTTGTTTTAGACTCGAAACATAGACAAATAAAAATGAAGACTGTGGATTTTCCGATTTCTCAACGTCCAAACTTCTACCACAGAAATCTACAAATTATCAATCTACCCAATTCTACGACTCAAAACACGATCTAGTAGACTTAGCAATCTGTAATAAAATGATCTAGCCAATTAGCTAGGATCATTCCAAGATTACTTTGACAAAGACTCGATAAAAAACACTAGGACTCACTTAATATCTTGACGACAAAATCCACCCTAGCTTTGGGGTGAGGTTGGAGGGGAAAAACTCTGTCGATTATTTGTATCTAGAGACACAGATGAATCAGTGAGACGAAAAACCCCCTAGGATATAAATTGTCACAAAAATACTATGTTTACCTAGTTTGTTACATACATGATGGCCTTACTAAGATAATTTACATTATAAACATGCAGAATGAGTTTACGTATTTTATAAAACTGTCGACTGAATGATGAAGTTTGAATGGCACGAACACTCGAACATGATGGATCCCTTTTGTGAAAAAAAGGGTGTATTGCTATGGGGTCGTTGACACAGAGTGGTCAACATTGTGTATCTTTTTTTAAAATTGCATAACTTTTGTTTGAAAAATCAGTTTGGAGTGATCCCAAGGGAATATTGAAGCATATATATCAGTGTTGGGTTATATAATGCCTCCCAAAAAGAATTCCACACCTGTTAAGCCCTCAGAAAACTCTACTATGACGCATGCAGAGGAAGAAGTGCAACATGATATATCAAAATTACGGAACCACGTGCAACAAATGTCACTCTCGCAAAAAGTAACCAAAAATGAAATGGAAGCTAAAATGGATGGTTTGAATAAAAGCATGGAAGCTAAGATGAATGGTGTGGAAGCTAAGATGGATGTTTTGAAGAATGGAATGGAAGCTAAGATCGATGATATAAAAGGAAACATGGAAGATTTGAAGAAAGACTTGGAATGTTTGAAGGAAGGTTTGACAAAGTTGCTACAAGAAAAACTTCCTAATGGCGAAAAGGTAGTAGAGGAAACTCATGATCATAACAAAATAAATGTTAATCGTGATTTCATAGACTCTAATGTTGAATTGAAGACCCACCATATTCCAAATATCGATATGAGGAAGATTGATGGCAAGTATCCTGTAACATGGATACTACAAATGGAGCAATACTTTGATCTCCATAATGTGCAAAACACGCAAAAGGTACGTATTACATATTTATATTTATAACACAATACATTTGTATGATATCCATGGCTTTGCTCTCGTAAACAATTTGTCATTTGGTCAATTTTTACGGAGGAAATGATAGCACATTATGAGGATACAAAGAGCAACACCTTCTTTAGCCAATTGATAAATCTCAAACAAAAGGGTTCAATGGTGGAGCACATTGAGGACTTCCAAAAATTGAATATAAGGGTAACTGATATTCCAAAGGAACACAAGATTGATGTCTTCATAGGGACTTTAAAGGATAACATCCAACAGGAGGTTCGCCTTTGGGAACCTGATTCATTGGAGAATACATTCAGGTGGCAAGAAAAATTGAAAGCAAAATTATGGCGACAAAGAAGCCTACCATTCACAACTATAAAGATGGAAGTGTCTCTATTCCTAGATTTCCACAACCTACAAGGTTGACACCACAACAATTGGAAGAAAAAAGAGCATAAGGGCTTTGCTACAGTTGTGATAGAAAATACAATAAAGGTCATAAGTGTGCTGAGAAAAATTATTTTACATAGATTGTGAAGAGGAGGAAGAAAATGAACAAGAAACTTCAAAAGAAGAGGATATACACTAGGAAACAACCTAGAGAAAGAAGAAATGAATCTGACCATATCCTATAATGCATTGGCAGGAATTACCACTCCTCAAACTCTTAAGCTAGAAGGACATATCAAGAAGAAAAATGTAATAGTGTTGATTGATTCGGGTAGTACTCATAATTTTATTCATTGTAAGGTAGCCAAGGAATTGAATTGCTTCCTATACCCAGCACCAGAGTGTCAAGTGATGGTTGGAAATGGAGGAACTATAAATTGCTCTGGAAAGTGCCATAATATCAAGCTAACCATGGGGGAATATGTATTGAATAGTCCAATGCTTTCCATTCCAATGGGTGGTGCTGATGTTGTACTAGGAGTACAATGGTTACAATCTTTGGGGACGGTAGCTTTTAATTTTCAAGAACTTTTCTTGAATTTTTTTTCGGAAGGAAAGGAAGTTGAATTACAGGGTATCGTGGGTAAGCTGAGAAAGATAATAAACTCTAATGTCATGAAAAATATTCTGAATAAAGAACAACAAGGCGTAGTTGCACAATTATGCTCACTAAAAGTTCCAACATCAAAATCATCTATTTCTCCAAATCTCCAAAAAGTCTTGGACAATCATCCCAAGGTATTTGAAACTACCAAAGGACTCCCACTTATTCGTGATCATGATCATGCTATTCATTTGATTTTGGGAAGTGTTCCTCCAAACATCAGGCCTTACAAATATCCCTATGTCCAAAAGAGAAAAATTGAACGTATGATTGCAGAAATGCTAGAGGCTGGTATAATTCAACTTATTCAAAGTTCTTTCTCTGCTCCAGTAGTATTGGACAAGAAGAATGGATCATGGCGCATGTGTCTGAATTATAAGGAGCTCAATAAGCTCACTATTAAAGATAAATTTTCCATTCTTGTGATTGATGAATTACATGGAGCAATTTATTTCACCAAGTTAGATCTCCGTTCAGGATATCATCAAATTAGGATGAAGACTGAAAACATTCTGAAAACAACATTTCGAACTCATAAGGGTCACTATGAATTTTTGGTCATGCCTTTTGGCCTTACTGCACCTTCTACATTTCAAGGGTTGATGAGTTCCATTTTCAAACCCTTAGAAAATTTGTGTTATTATTTCTTGATGATATACTAATCTACAACAGGTCTTGGAACGATCATGTTCAACATGTTGACAGGGTGCTCAAAATATTGGAGGAGAAATAATTATATTCAAAAACCTCCAAATGTTTCTTTGGAGTAGAAGACGTGGAATATCTGGGTCATATAGTATCTCAGGAGGGTGTTAAGGTAGACCCTAACAAAATTAAAGCCATTAAGGAATGGAAAGTCTCCACAACCATAAAGTAGTTGTGAGGATTTCTCAAGGTAACAGGGTATTATCACAAGTTTGTTAAGAATTATGGGAGAATATCAGCACCTCTAACAACATTATTGAAGAAAGATGCATTTTCATGGATTCATGAAGCAACTAGGGCCTTTGAACATCTTAAAGAGGCAATGTGGCAAGCACCGGTCTTAGCTACGCCAGACTTCACAAAAACCTTTATTGTGGAATGTGATGCCTCAAGAAATGGACTTGGTGTCATTTTAATGCAAGAAGGAAGACCCATTGCTTTTGAAAGTCATCCAATCAAAGGAAGGTATTTACATAAACCTATTTATGAGAAGGAAATGTTGGCAATACTACATGCACTAAATAAATGGCGACCTTACCTAATGGGGAGACAATTCAAGGTAAAAATTGATCATGATAGTCTTAAGTACTTTTTGAAACAAAGACTATCTTTAGAAGAGAAGCAAAAATGGGTGACAAAGATGTTGGATTATGACTTTGAAATCATCTACAAAAAAGGGAAGCTAAATGTTGTTGCAGATGCACTCTCAAGAAAGGATGAGGATGTGAAGCATTTCTTTGTGCCATTTCTATTATCCAACCAGATTGGATAACCGAAGCAAGGGAGGAATGGAAGAATGACGAAGAAGTGATGACACTCATTCAAAAGTTGCAACAAGATCCTAGTACATCTCATACAGTTATTTGGAAAAATTATTCCTTATGGTACAAAGATCGCGTATATCTTTGTAAGAATTCCCAACTAAAACAAAAGATTCTTTTGGAATTGCACACCTCTCCCTTAGGAGGACGCTCGGGATTTTTAAAAACTTACCACAAGGTAAAGAAATAATTTTTTTGGGATGGCCTTAAATCTGATATTCAAAAGTTTGTGGCGGAATGTTTGGTTTGCCAACAAAATAAAGTTGAGAAAATTAAGACCTCGGGTTTGCTACAACCTTTATCCATTCCAAGTCAATGTTGGGAGGAGGTTTCAATGGAATTTATCACAAGTTTACCTAAGTTCGAAGGAAGGAGTGTCATCATGGTGGTAGTTGATAGACTTATCGAGTATGCACACTTTTGTGCATTATCTCATCCATTTAAAGTGAGTACAATTGCTACTGCATTTATGGAAACAATTCAAAAGCTACATGGAAACCCAAAGAGTATTATAAGCGACAAAGATCCCATTTTCAATGGAAATTTTTGGACAAAATTATTTTCTTGTTCGAGTACTCAACTAGCTCATAGCTCATCTTATCATTCTCAATGCGATGGGAAAACTGAGATAGTGAACAAATGTTTGGAATGATATTTTCGTTGCTTTGTATCTGATAAACAAACACAATGGTTCAAGTGGTTACCTCTGACTGAATGGTGGTATAACACTTTCTTCTACACTGTAGCAAAAATGACTCCATTTATGGCACTTTATGGATATCATCCATCGTCCATCACATCATCTTTAAGAGAAAATTCTAAGGTTCAAGTAGTGGAAGATCACATCGAGCATCAACATCAAGTTCTCCAAATCTTAAAGGATAACCTAAATTTGACACATAATCGAATGAAACAACAGGCAGATCAACATCGCAGCGAGATAAGTTTTGATGTAGGTGACTCGGTATTTTTACGGCTACAACCATACAAATAAATGTCCCTCAAGCAAGCTAAGAAGGATAATAAATTATCGCCAAAGTACTATCGTCCTTACAATGTGTTGCAAAAGATTGGTACTATGGCATACAAATTGGAGCTTTCTGCATCTTCCCGAGTCCACCCAATTTCCATGTTTCATGCTTAAAGAAGGTTATAGGTGACAAACTTCTAGTTCAAACAATATTGCCAGAACTTGATGAGGAAGTAAAAATCATATTAGAACCTGAAGGAGTCACGAAAACAAGAACTCGACAGCTATGAAATCATCAATTTCAGAATATCTCATCAAGTGGAGGAACTTACCCATTGAAGATTCCACATGGGAGGATGAAAATTTTATACAGAAGCATCCAGAACTACTCAAGCGTTGAGGACAACACTTTTTGGAAGGAGAGGGGCATGTTAGGTCCCTATATTACTAGTGTAGTCCCTTATTGTTTTTAGTGTAGCCCCCTTATTGTTATTGTTGTACCCTTGTAGTCCCCATATTGTTATTATTGTGCCCCATAAAAGCCCATATTATTATTGTTGTGCCCTTACATTATTATTGTTAGGTCGGCTAGGATTATATTATGACCCCATGGACTCCTATATATAGAAAGGAGGTTTTGTCATTTGTATCATCGAAGAATTGTTCATTTATGTAATGTAAAGGAGGTTTCCCCCTCGAAGAGGCTGATTTCTAAGTTTTTGATCTATATTTTCTTCTATTATGTAAGCTGGTTTCATAACACCTCTAGAATTTCCTATGGAACTAGAGTCAACTCCCCTTCCTTGTCCTATGGTGAAGCTCTGTACAATGTATACAATCATATGGAGAAGTCAGTATTGTCATACAGACATGTTGTATAGTTGCACAGATACAACCGTACAGTCTGTACAACGAGGCCATGGCCATATAGTAGGCTGTACTTTCATTGGAATGTTGTATATCTCAGTTCAGGATGATTTTGTTTACTATGTAGTTGCTTGGTTTTAGCAAATTGAGGTTTCCTTGTAAAATTTTCAAAGAAATGGAAAGCTGAATTTGGAGGAGAAATTACATGTGTGGAACTATTTATGTTTCTACCAGGGTTGCAGGGAAGCGACTCCCCCCCCTCGAACTTGCTCCCTTCGGGAGCGAACCGGGAGTGCGCTCCTGAAATCACTTCCGCAGGGGAGCAATTTTTGAGAACGAACCAGGGAGTGAAATATTCGCTCCCCAGCCTTGTTTTGCAAAAAAATCCAAATGCAATTTTTTTGAAAGAAACAGTAATTTTTGAGTGGGGCAGCCTAATGATCAAGCCTATGGCCCTATTATTGATATGTGATTCTCCTTAATCCTCATTTTCATCCTTTTACTTAAATTTTTAACATTACGATGAAATGACTCAGGATGTTTGAGAGTGGTTCCGACCTCATTGGATTTCATATGGAGAAAGTATAATTTTAGATCTCATTCAAAATCCAGTAGACTTATCAGGATTTCAGGATTGGGGGGATTACAATGTTTCCATTGGATTTTATCATGTATTAGGGTATAGAACTCGTATTTAATCAAGAGCACCAATCCCTCTATGTACCTTGATGTTAGTGACATTGGTTGTCGAACTCCTCGATCGTGACCCTACTAAAAATGTACCCATCACTCAAACAAAATCTTGACTTAGCTTGCTATGTTTTTTCTATCTTATGTTACCGCTTAGAGGGTGATATTAATGACAAATATCCCTATACAGATCCGGAGGTAATGACAAAGATACCTTTGGATATTAATGCTTAAAGGGTGATATTAATGACAAAGATCCTGATTTTCCAACAAGACAAAATTATTAGAAATTTCTCGTGGCCGCAAGAGGCCCAAGCATTAGTTATAGATAATAGATTTACTTGTTTTTTCTAGTTTCTAGTAGTTTTTATAACTGTCGACTCTTTCATATTTATTATGATATTTTTTGTAAACAATATATGACAATTTAAGTTTGAAGTTTGAAATTGGCAATTATAACTCATTGGTAGTGAATTATGAATATGATGCTTCGTGAAAGTTGAAAGTTGTTTCATTTCATTTCATTTTATAACATTTCATTTCATGTTAGATATTCTTTGTTGTAATGGTTACACTTAGCTTACAAGTACAACTTTGGTTATCAATGATGATAAACATTATATATTGAATTTTGAAAGCTTGAAACTTTAAGATTGATGAATCATGAGACTCAATATGTTATATGTTACTAACTTGTGGATGTGGTTGATGAAGATTATAACTTCTAGATTATTGATGTTATATGGTTCAATCTATGTTTTTATGTTTTTTATATCTAATTCATCATTCTACATGCTTTTGTTGACATATATGCATCAAAATATAAAAATATATATATTATATAAAAATTTGCTCCCCATTTCGCTGTCAAACCAGGAGCTTCTGAAAATGTCGCTCCCGCTCCCGCTCCCCGTTTTCGCTCCCGCTCCCAAGTAACCTTGATTTCTACTATTTGACTTCCAACTATTTTGTGATTGATGCTATGGTTTGAATTTAATTGTTGCATTAATTAAATTCAACAGTTTATTTTTTTAATTGAGATTATAAGGGCATTAGTCATCTAGGCTTAGGAAATTTACAGTTTAAGCACAGTTCTCATTGAGACAACATTAATTAGAGAATTTTAAAGGTATCTTATGTTTGTAGATGATATTCTTCTTTTTTGCTATGGTTCAAGGGATGTTCTTAAGCTCAAAGCAATATTAGACCTATATTTCTCATTTACAGGTATGTTGTATGGTGCAATTGATGACTTTCTTGAGGAGATAGATTCATATTAGTGAAGCAATTCTAGAGGTTATACCTATGTATTAGATGTCGATAATATTTCATCATAAAGGTCTATTGGAAAATATTAGGAAATTAAGTTATAAATTTTCAAGTTCTACATTCTTTCATCCTAAAGGTCTATTGAAAATATTAGGAAATTAAGTTATAAATTTTCAAGTTCTACATCTGGAAGAAGAAAGAGATTTCACTAGTCAAATGGTAGCATGTTGCCATCCTAAAATCATAGGAGGTTGGGGGTTGAAGAAAATCAATTCTTTCACCAAATCTTTGGCTGCAAAATGTGTTTTGCAAGTGATTGGTAGTTGATTGGAGGTAAGGAACTTTGGTGTTAGGTTACAATTCAAAATTATTAATCTCCAAAGACCATGTAAGAGTGGCTTAGGTCTCTGAAGAAGTATCAATAATATGGAAAGCTATGATTCAAGCTTTCCCTCTAACCGTTCAATAACTAATTTGGAGGATAGGAAATTGGATGAGATTGAGGATTGGCATAGACCCATGGATTGGTAGTGGAGAGGGACACAAGTTGTTTGTTTGATTGATAAAGATAATATGGATTGTTCTTTCTTAATCAAGTTGTGTTAATTTTAGTTAACAATGGTAAGTTCTATGCTTAGCACAATTTAGTTCAATGTTCCTTAGAAGCCCAATGACAATTTCCAATTATTTCCAGTAGCAATCACATTAACCATTAATCGCATTGATAGTAAATGCAGATAGAACATAAAACAGAATGCGGAAGACAAGCCAAGACAAGAGAACACCGGATTTGGCGGATGCCAGGGAAAAACCCTTTGATCAATTCTTCTTATTATTATTCAAAAGTTTAGCAGAGAGAGAGAGTACAAAAGTCAAATTGACTAGCCCAAAACAAAGTCAAATCAACCCTGTCAAATTCTGCAGTCAACCTTCAGCCCTAACCAGAAAGTCAACGTTGGTCAAAACATCAGTCAAACAGCTCCTTTGAAGTTTGGTCAAAGGCAGTCACTTGGCCTCTAGCAGCGGTCAAAGCCAATCAAACTTGACCTCTAGCAGCAGTCAAAGTCAACTCAAAACAATCCTAAAAGCTGCAGTCAAACTCAGTCAACTTTGCAGTCAAACATGCCTGCGGTTAACGCAGGTCAAACAACCCAGAAAACCTCGATTTCTATGCCAGTCAATGCGGCCTAGAGAAATAGGAATTCTGCCCCAAAAACCATAGTCAAAACTGGTCAAAATCACCTCAATCAACACTAGTCAACACTGGTCAAACTGTCTAAAACTCTGCAATTTCAGTTCTATAATTTAGCCCAGAAAAAATCATCCTTCTTTGCCACACGTGAGAGAGAGAGAGGTTGCCCAATAGTTGTACGAACCAATCTGATGAAGAGAGAGAATAATGTGGGAGTGTGATGATTCCAAATGAAGTATGATGTCACTTCTATTTATACAATTCGTTGTGGGTGAAGAGACACGTCCATTGAGCTTCTTGAGCCTACATTTAGTTGAGGCCGACTTGAACAATTTGCACGTGTGGGCATAAATTCAAAATCACATTTCTTTTTGTCTGAATGAGATGATATTTAGATAAGTTTTGATCCTCTCGAAAAGAGGAATTTAATGCAATCATCATCTCCATCAAATGCATTGTCCCAAGGTGGAATTTGGCCCTAGTTTCCAATTTTAACACTCCCTCTCAACTAGGGAGAATTCGATCTACCAATCCATCTGTCGTCATGTACTATCTCTATCATCTCTGCTCTGCTCTGATCTACTAGACCATGAAGTAATAATGAAGAAGAGTTTATTTAGATAGAGTCACAAGACCTTGCCACTCTCCACTGACAAAAGTCAGTCCAAAGGTACAACCTCAGTTAATCCCAGATCAAGTTGTTGAACACCGTGCATCCTAGACATAGGGAGTACGACAGTACACGATGCGTCCATTGGTAGAGCTATGGTCCTTATCCATGAGTTCGGGACTACATGGGTAGGATATATGCTGGGGAATCAACAGGAGACGGTGAACCACTCATCCTGTTCATATGCCATAGGAGAAGGTGAACCACTCATCTTAGGCATATATCAATCGTAGGAGAAGGTGAACCAGTCACCCTACATACATGTGTTTGCAATCATAGGGGAAGGTGAACCACACCCTACACACATGTCAACTATCATGGGGTATCAGAGGGGAAGGTGAACCACTCACTCTGTACATAGCGTACCACTAGGGGAAGGTGAACCACTCACCCTATGGTCGCTCATAGCTCCAAGAAGTACCCCAAGCCCCTGGGAGCTCCCACAGCTTAGTGTCCAACTCATGCAGGACCCTCATAGGAGGGTCTTTCCATGACTCCAAGTCTCTCATGGAAGGCTAAGAATTTGACCTTCCCTAAGGGCTTCACGAGAATGTCCACGACCTGCTCATCGGTCCCGATGTGATGGAGCCTTATTGCTCCTCGCTGTACCATATCCCAGATAAAGTGGTACCTGATATCAATATGCTTGGAGCGTTCGTAGAACACGAGATTCTTTGAAAGACGAAACCCATTTTGGTTGTCGCAGTAGGTCATGGTGGTATCTATCACATGCTCAAATAGCTCACTAAAGAGCTTCCTCAACCAAACAACTTCACAACAGGCCATACTAGCAGCAATGTATTCGACCTCGGCGGTGCTTAAAGCAACCGATTTTTGCTTCTTGCTCATCCAAGATATTGAAGCAGATCCCAATGAGAAGCAACATCCAGACGTGCTCTTACGATCCACCACACTGCCAGCCCAGTCAACATTAGTATATCCATGTAGTCTCAAATTCCTGGCAGTGTATCTCAAACCATAGTTGATCGTGCCCTAGAGATATCTCAAGAGATTCTTGACAGCAATCCAATGTATGTGATGAGGCTCGACCATAAATTGACTCAATATATTCATAGCGAAGCAAATGTCTGTACATGATTTTACCAAGAACATCAGGGCCCCCACAAGTTGTCGATACTCGGTAGGATTTGCCAAATCGGGCCCAACAACACTTCCACATAGCTTCTTGAAGTTGAGTTCCATCGGAATAGACACAGACTTGCATTCCATCATCCCACATCTCTTGAGCAGCTTCACAATGTATTTTCTTTGAGAAAGGAAAATCTCACCTGGCTTTTACCAGACCTCCAAGCCTAGGAAGCAGTGCATCAACTCTAGGTCCTTCATCTCAAATTCGGAAGCCAAGTCCCTCTTTCATTGATAAATGAGAGAGTTTGCACCTATCAGAAAGAGATCATCCACATAAAGCACCAGAATGAAAGCCATGTCTTTTTCAACCTTGAAGTATAGGTTTGGTTCAGCTTCGCTTCTTGTAAATCCCAGCTTCATAAGATAGCTATCAATCCTTTCATACCAAGCCCTAGGTGCTTGCTTCAACCCATAGAGGGCTTTCTTCAACCTGCATACATGTGTCTTTTGATCTTGAACTTCAAACCCTTCAGGTTGTTCTACATAGACTTCCTGCTTAAGCGAGCCATGCAAGAAAGCAGTTTTGACATCCATTTGGTGTAAGTTCCATCTTTGAGAGGCAACAAGGGTAATGATAGATCAGATAGTGGTGTATCGGGCAACTGGTGCAAATATCTCATCATAGTCCACTCCTTCCTTTTGAGAGAAGCATTGACCAATGAACCTGTCCTTGAACTTTTAAGCACTTGCATCAACGACATGTTTGATTTTGTAAAGCCATTGTGAAGTGACCACAGACTTGTCCTTGGCTTTAGGAACCACATCCCAAACAAAATTCTTCATGATCGAGTCATATTCCTCATTCATTGCATCCTTCCATACTTGGTGCTTCATAACTTCTTCGAACATACATGGCTTAGATTGAACAATGGTACTCATAGCAGCTAAGCACCCTTGGTACATGTTTGCTTCTTTCTTTCACGGAACGTCCCCCTTGGTGCAACATGTCTTTCAGCGTCTTTGAGAGTATCTTTGAGCCACAAAGGTTTTCCTTGAGGTAGAGGGTTCACTAGGAGGTGGATCAATGGGATCCATCGAGCCTTCAACATCGGGCATCGATTCATCAGTCAGAGATTCATCCTACTTTCCTACATCACTATCATTGCCCTTCCTTGGGATAGGAAGATCTCTGACTTTCCCAAGGGTAGAATCTTCATCGAAGGTGACATCGTGACTTATTTCAACTTCTTTTTGACCAGAAACATAGATTCTATATGCGTTTGAAGTTTCACTGTAGCCCACAAATGTTCCTTTCTTCCCAGATGCATCTAGTTTGTTTCTTTTCTCTTTCGGCGCATGAAAATACATGGGACAACCAAAAATTCTAAAATGAGAAACATCAGGTTTCTTACCAGTGAAAACTTCTTTAGGTGTCTTGAAGTCCAAAGCTTGATGTGGGCATCTATTTTGAACTTATATGACAGTGTTGGAAACTTCTCCCCATAAGAACTTCGGTAGGCCTTGGTCATGAAGCATGGCACGTGTAGCTTCTATGATTGTTCGATTTTTCCTTTGGGCAACTCCATTTTGCTCATGAGTATATGCAATAGTGGTCTCCCTCTTAATGCCAACTTATCTACAATAGTCATTAAATTCATTTGATTCATAATCAGTTCCATTATCGGTCCTCAATATTTTGATCTTCTTCCCTGTTTGATTTTCGACCAAGGCTTTGAAAGAGTGGAACCATTTGAACATTTCGTCCTTCTTCTTCAAGAAATAGATCCATGTTTTGCGAGAGGAGTCATCCACAAAAATTTCACAGTACAAGTATCCTCCCAAAGATGTTACGAACAACATACCAGATAGATCAGAATGGATCACTTGAAGAATATCGGTAGTTTGATATTCACTTGAGTGGAATGGTCCCCTTGTATGTTTTCTAGTTGCACAACTTTGACAAACACCTTCATGATTGTTAAACACACGCATTGTAAACAAGAAAGTAAACACACAAGGAGAAAGATAAGTGTGAGTTCTGTTATTATTCACCATAGATGTACATTTATATCACATTGGTGTGACCCTTGGATTCCATTCCAAGTGGTCTCTTGGACTCCATTTGTCCATTCGCCTTCCACACCTACCCGTTGAGGATTAGGTGTCCAACATTCCCCCCTTATTCCGAAGGGGTATGTGTGAGTTCAAGAAGAGAGTTGTAATACAAATCTGCAAAGTATGCATGGCAGCACTTAGGCTGAATCAACTCTCTGAAATGTTGGCATAAAGAGGTGGTTTAAGGATGACCACCAACATTGGAACGCTTAGTGCAGTTCCCGAAATTCTTCCAAATCTGGCAAGAAGCTGAGGGCTTTTGCTAGAGGAAGTGTCCCTCATATTTGAAGAGGGAGACCTTCCACCTAGAAGAAGGAAGGTCTACAAACTGTGATGGTTTAAGGATGACCACCAACACTGGAATGCTTAATGCATTTTTCGGAACTCTATCAAAGCTGGCAAGAAGCTAAAGTCTTCTGCTAGAGGAAGTATCCTGAATTCTTTGAAGAGGAAGAATATCAACCTCGCATGGATGGTTTAAGGCTGTCCACCAACCAAAGGCATGCTCATGGGCATATGTGTCTCTGTCCACAACTTTGAATCTGTAATGACAAGTTGTGGCTCAGGCTCGCTTGAACTGCTGTGTCTCTGGCTACAACTCTGAATCTGGAATGAGAGATTATGGTTTAGGCTCGCTTGAACTAATGTGTCTCTGGCTACAACTCTGAATCTGGAATGAAAGATTGTGGCTCAGGCTCGCTTGAAGTGCTGTGTCTCTGGCTACAACTCTGAATCTGGAATGACAGATTGTGGCTCAGGCTCGCTTGAAGTGCTGTGTCTCTGGCTACAACTCTGAATCTGGAATGACAGATTGTGGCTCAGGCTCACTTGATGTGGCTTCGAAGCTTGTAGATGACCACCCTCAGCAGTGACCATCTTCCTTACATCAGGTAAGGCTTTGTAATGAAGGTGAGCAAACCTCTAGTGCCATAATTCAGATTGAAGAGAAGTATCGCAAGTCATAGCTCCCAAAGGACTTCCTCCAACCTGATAGAGACCTTTAACCCTAAATCCAAGTGTAAATGCATCTTTCGGGTTCCTTTGCCAAACACATACCTTCCCATCAACGAATGTTACCTTAAAGCCTTTATCTTCCATCGCAGAAATAGATATCAGGTTCTTTTTCAAATCAGGTACATGCAATACTTCTTGTAGATGAATGATTTGACCTTGATTCAAGTGAAGACTGACAATTCCTATCCCTTTCACAAGGTAGGTTGCATTGTCTCCAAGTATGATCGCCAAAATTAGTTTTCCTTTCAATCAAATTAGAAAGGGCCTTCTTGTACCCAGTGAAGTGCCTTGAGGCACCACTATCAATCAACCAATTATCCAAAGTATCCGAAGGAGAGGAAATAGTGAGGGCATAAATAAGATAAAATTATTTTTGGTTTTCTACAACATTTGTGTTAAGTCCCTATAATACTACTGTATCCCCTTATTGTTATTGGTAGTATAGCCCCCTTATTTTTATTGTTGTACCCATGTAGTCCCCATATTGTTATTATTGTGCCCCATAATAGCCCACTATTGTTATTGTTGTGCCCTTACATTATTATTGTTAGTTCAGCTAGGATTATATTGTGACCCCATGGACTCCTATATATAGAAAGGAGGTTTTGTCATTTGTATCATCCAAGAATTTTTCATTTATGTGATGTAAAGGAGGTTGCCCCCTCAAAGTGGCTGATTTCTATGGTGTTGTTCTCTCTTTTCTTCTATTTTTGGAGTTGGTTTTATAACATTTGGTATCGGAGCTTTTGATTCTAGGGTTTCACTACTTCAAATAGGTCATCGTGGCATTTTCGCTATAACTTTTTTATACGAAGGTTCAGAAGCTTAAAAAAACCCATTTGCGAAGAAATCCTGATGAACGTCATGTAAAAATTTCATATCTTTGTTTGCAATATTATCGGAGATATGATCTGTGGAAGTTAGGGTTTTTGCAGGCTCCAGAATTTCATCCCAAAGAGGTGACCTTCGGAAAATCGTCATAACTCTCTCTTTGAGCATCAGATTGGAATTCTGTAAAAAGTGGTTGAAAGTACACAGATTGTAATTTCCTGTGTATCGATTTCAAAGCTAGAAGAGGAAACAATGACGCGTGGCACATTGTACAAGCTTGCTCTACTGAACTAGTCCATAATTAGGTCATTGTGGGAGATTGGACATAACCTTTCCTTGAAGAATCAAAATCAAGTCTGACCTGTGGCATTGGAAAGAGAACTCAGAGTGCTAATATAGGATAGAAATTCAGATCTTGAAGATCCGAAATAACAGAGATAAATCAGGTTCAATATAAACCTCCTAAACAACAAGAAAATGTGTGTATTTTTTAAACAAGTTTGCATAACTTTTGTTTGAAAAATCAGTTTGAAGTGATTCCAAGAGCATATTGAAGCATAGATATCAGTATTGAGTTATATAATGCCTCCCAAAAATAATTCCACACCCATTAAGCCCTTAGAAATCTCTACTATGACGCATGAAGAGGAAGAATTGCAGTATGATATATCAAAATTACGGTACCAAGTACAACAAATTTCAATCTCACAAAGAGCAACCAAAGATGACATAGATGATTTAAAAGTAGACATGAAGGCTAAGTTGAATGGTTTGAAGGATCAAATGAAATCTAATATGGATGATAAAGCAATGGAAGATCACATTGAGCATCAACAACAAGTTCTCCAACTCTGAAAGGATAACCTAACTTTGGCGCAAAATCGAATGAACAACAAAAAGATCAACATCGCAGCGAAAGAAGTTCTGAAGCAGTCACAGAAACAAGAACTCGACAACTACAAAATCGATCAATTTCAGAGCATCTCAGCAAGTGGAAGAATTTACTTGCTGAAGATTCCACATGGGAGGATGAGAATTTTATAAAGAAGCATCCAGAAATAATCAAGCGTTGAGGACAACACTTGTTTGAAGGAGAGGGGCATGTTAAGTCCCTATAATACTAGTGTATCCTCTTATTGTTATTGGTAGTATAGCCCCCTTATTTTTATTGTTGTACCCATGTAGTCCCCATATTATTATTATTGTGCCCCATAATAGCCCACTATTGTTATTGCTGTGCCCTTACATTATTATTGTTAGGTCGGCTAGGATTATATTGTGACCCCATGGACTCCTATATATAGAAAGGAGGTTTTTTCATTTGTATCATCCAAGAATTATTCAATTATGTAATGTAAAGGAGGTTTCCCCCTCAAAGTGTTTGATTTCTAAGGCATTGATCTCTCTTTTCTTCTATTTTTGGAGTTGGTTTCATAACAATTAGTTTCCTCATACTTAGAGTTTTTCAACCTTTTGGGAGGTCAACCATTTCCATATCGAGTAATGGGAGAATTCCTCTTTCCTTTGTTGTTGAACCTGTTGTTCCTTTGATTGCCATTGCCTTTGAGATTGTTGCGATTTTTGTTGTTGTCGTCATCCCGTGGAATATCCTTTTTATTAGGGCACTCTCTAGCATAGTGGCCAAACTTGTTACAATTGAAGCATCTTCCCTTTCTTCCTTCTTTGAATCCTTGATTGAATCCTTGTCTCTTTGGACCAACATTGTTCTTCCTCTTAGCATGAGTGGAGAATGCAGTGGGCTCATTTCCATTTGAAGGCTTGTCTCTCTCCATCATCCTCGTCTCTTTTTGAGTGCATCTAGTCAATAGTTCGTTAAAACCAGGAATCCTGTCATTGTTAAGAATAGTGGTATTGAACACATCCTAAGCTCGTGGGAGACCTCCAAGAGCAATAAGAGTGAGCTCCCTGTCAGCAACAATTTCTCCAACAGATAGAAGATCATTCTTCATTTCGGTAATTCTCATGAAGTAGGATTGGATAGACTCCCCTCTATCCATTTTGATGTCCGACAACTTGTTCTTGAGGAAGAGGATTTGGTTTGCATTGTTTGCTGTGAACATCCCAACCAACTTGTCATGCATCTCCTTAGATGTGCCCAAATCAGAAATGTAAGAAACCAAATGTATTTGAATGGAGTCTGTGATGATCTTCTTAGCTTTAAACTCACCTTTCTTGTACTTTGTCTTAGTAGCAACTGGTGCATTTGAAAGAGGCTCCACTACATTTCCCTGCACATAATCCATAACATTATTTTCTTCCAAAGTCAAGTCCAAAGATATCTTCCATGCATGATAGTCAAATTTATTCCTCAGTCTTGAAGTAATATGAAGAAGCCAGTTGTCCTTGTCCAACAAATCTTTCTTGGTGATCGCTTTTCTCTCTCTTGCTTGGGCTTTGTCTTCACTTAGGAAGTAAGATGAAGAAGCCATTTGTCCTTTTCCAACAAATCTTTCTTGGTAATTTCACTTAGGGTCTGATACCATGTTAATATTAGTTAACAATGGTATGTTCTACTATTAGCACAATTTACTTCAATGTTCCTTTAGTAGCCCAATGACAATTTCCAATTATTTCCAGTAGCAATCACATTAACCATTAATCACATTGATAGTAAATGCAGATAGAACATAAAACAAAATGCAAAAAAAAAGCCAAGACAAGAGAACACCGGATTTGGTGGATGCCATGGAAAAACCCCAATGTGGGGAAAACCCTTTGATCAATTCTTCTTCTTATTATTCAATAATTCAATAGAAATAGAGAGTACAAAAGTTTGACTAGCCCAAAACAAAGTGAAATCAGCCCTATCAAGTTCTGCAGTCAACCTTCAGCCCTAACCAGCAAGTCAACACTGGTCAAAGCAACAGTGAAACACCTCCTTTGAAGCTCGGTCAAAGGCAGTCAAACTCAGCCTCTAGTAGCAGTCAAAGTCGACTAAAAAAAGTCATAAAAGTTGTGATCAAACTTAGTCAACCCGCGGTCAAACAGGCATGCGGTCAAGCAGTTCAAATAGCCCAGAAAACCTCGATTTCTGTGCCAGTCAATGCAGCCTAGAAAAATCAGAATTCTGCCCCAAAAACCACAGTCAAAACTGGTCAAAATCACCTCGGTCAATGCTGGTCAAACTGTCTGAAACTCTGCATTTTCGGTTCTGCAATTTAACCCAGAAAAATTCGTCCTTATTTGCCACACGTGGGAGAGAGAGGGGCTGCCCAATAGCTGTACGAATCAATGTGATGAAGAGAGAGAAGAATGTGTGAGTGATGATGATGCCAAATGAAGTGTGAGGTCACTTCTATTTATACAATTCGTTGTGGGTGAAGAGACACGTCCATTGGGTTTCTTGAGTCACATTTTGCTGAGGCTGCCTTGAACAATTTGCATATGTGTGGGCATAAATTCAAAATCACACTTCTGCTTGTCCGAATGATATGATCTTCAGATCAATTTTGATCCTCTCGAAAAGAGGAATTTAATGCAATCAACATCTCCATCAAATGAGCTGTCCCAAGGTGGAATTTGGCCCTAGTTGCTAATTTTAACAAGTTGCTTAGCCAGAATTGATTAGGGAGGAAAAAATAAAAAGCAAACTTATCTTCTTGGGTTGGAAGGAAGAAATGTTGTAGAATGAGAAAGATATATTGCGACTCTTATGTCAAGCCATGTAAGAATTAAGGATGTTGGATGTTGAAGACGAACTAATATGGGGGGGGAATCCAAGGGATTTATACACCCAAATTATAATATTAGACATCAATTACAGCTGTAGAAGGGAGGAACCGGTTTGATGGTGGAAAAAAAAATCTGAAGAGTTAAATGTCCTTTAATGTGGTTAGCACTTGGATAGTTTTCAAAAAGGAGGCAAGCATGAGCATGATCTTGGTTGGGTTTTTCTTTATAAGGTCTACGATGATTCCATTGAACACTTATGTCAGACCCTTCGTAGCACAAGGTTGGAAAGAATTAGTGAAACTTACAGGTTTAAGTGAGAATGTGAGATCCAGGGTGGCAACTACATAGTTGATGGTCCAAAAATGGTGTAATATCCTTGCCGTCCAAAGTTTCAAGGCTCCATCGTTGATCTCAACTTGGTTATTTGGCATGTACACAACTCCGAGACTTTTGAAAGTAGATTGGTATCTCTTATACTACTGTGCTATTCAAAAAATGGCTATCTTTGTTGATTTTAAATAGGCTTTGAAAGGAAAATTTACAAAGGCAAATGATCAAGGAATAAATTGACAAGAGTGGTGCTTGGGCTGACTATGATAGGGCATTGAGAAGGGAATCGTTCCTCTGTGGTGGAGGTGGTGTCATTTATCTTACTGATCATCATGTATTGGGAAGAGAATCCTTGCTTTGTGGTGGACGTGTCATTTATCTTACTGATCATGATGTTATAACTTTCAAACTTCAAAGTTGAACTAGCCCATGGGATATGACGAATGGTGGCAAACATTTGTTGACCAATATTGGGGTGTCGTATAGGTTCGAAACTCGGTTAATCCAGCTAGTGTGTTTGTGGGCAGTTGCCTTAGGCTCAGAAGTATAGGGGCTGTCCCTCTGACTCAACCCGGGCCTCTCGATGACAGATGGTAGGTTTACTGATTCTCCTGATATAGAAAAAAATAATACTTTCAAAATTAAACTAGGTGGAAGATCAAATAATTTTGTAGAGTGGTTGATGAAAAAAGTGCGCAAAATATTCAAATCTTTGATAATTTCCTTTTGGTTAATTGGATGAATGGAATAAATAATTTGAATAATGATACCCTGCAACGTGAAGAGATACAATTTGCTTGGACCTTTTCATCATGAACATAGAGAGGAATGTGGATGGGCTTTCAAACACTGGATTACATTTAAATTTTAAATACATTTAAATACGGGCGTTTGCTTTATTTAAGAGAAGTCGGGCAGTCAATCCACTAAAAGTAATATTTTCATGATCCTTTCATATAATTATGGAGAGTTTAAACAGTTCACAAAATTTAATAATATCTCGATTGTCAAGGACTGTATTCGAGGTTCAAGTTATTGTTAGATTATCTGGATACTTTTTGAAGTTGACTTCTGTTTTGTTTTTGATGTCTGATCCTGTTATGGGACCTATTTTCATATATTTGCTGGAGCAGGCTACTTATAGGAACTAGGGTTATCTGCTTTCCCTGGAGGGGGATTTTTGAAATGCAGTTTCACGTCTACGAAACTTAATTATATACATGATAAGATTTTCGAGGGAAAAAAAATTAACTATTTTCTAATTTTTTTGCTTAAATATGATGAACATTATAAAACAAAGAAGCTTTTGGTTTTTAGTCATCTGTGACAGAATATGCATTGTAAAATTTAATAAATTCCAAAGGATTTTAGTTCCTCTATACTTAGATAAAGGATAGGTAATTATTCCTATGAATTTTTGTTAGGTAGACTTTATTGCAGATATTGTCCAAAATGTTTTGTTTTACAGAGCTTAGGCTCTAGAGTCTATGCCAAGATACTCACCTAGATGTAAAACAAATTAAAATTAATAAAATGAGGAAAGTGTGATTAAGTTTAGATTTGTTTCTAACTCCCTGTTCTATGTCACCTCAGACACCAACGTCCTGGTTTCCAGCAGAAGATCTGCGCAAACTAGGATGGGAATCAAAATATATAGTCATCATCTACTACGAGAATTGAAAAGCTGAAAAGAGCAACACTAAACTCCAACAATCTTCAGTTATAAGAGATGTTATATGGTATTGGCATTAAAAGAACTGAACTAGAACTCCGCTTGACAAATAGAAACCTCCTCTACCCAGAGAGGGTGGATTTTTATGTGGTTAGCTCTTAAAAATAAGGCGCACACTAGGATAATTTAAGAAAAAGAAAAAAGAAAAGAAAAAGCAAGCATGATCTTGGTTGGTTTAATTCTTTATAAGGTCTACGATGAGTCCCTTGAAACGCCTATGTCAGACCCTTCATAGCACAGAGTGGAAAAGAATTAGAGAAACTTACAGCTTTTTAAGGAGATCCACGGCGGTAGCTCCACAGTTGAAGGTCTACAAAAGTGTGGAATAACCTTACAGTCCAAAGTTTTTGCTCTATCGTTGCCATTCAAAGTATGGTCATCTTTGATGATTTTAAATAGGATTAAGAGGTCAAATTACAAAGGCAATTCATTGAGGAATAAATTGACAAGAGCGGTGCGTAGGCTGATGGGCATGCTGAGAGCAATTCCTGCTTTGTGGCACAGGAAGTGTCATTCATCTCACTGATCACCCTGTTGTAACTTTCAAAGCTATACTTGTCTATTGGGTTAGGTCGAACAGTGGACAAACTGCACCAGAAGGCGTTTGCCAACCAATATAGGGGCCCTACTTAGGTTTGAAAATCAGTTTACACCAAACCAATATAGGGGCCCTACTTAGGTTTGAAAATAAGTTTATGGTCTAGCGTGCCTTGTGGACAGTTGCATTAGGCTCGGGAGTACCGTGGCAGTCCCACTGACTCTATCCCAGATTTTCTCGGTAATAGGCAACAGGTCTACCAGTTCTCTTGATTTACTAAAACTTTCAAATCTGCGCTGAGCCAGTGCAGGAGATCAATCGTTGACTTAAGCTGTTGTTAATGGACATTTGGCCAATGAAATAGATGCTTAAACTCTTCAAATCTTTGATAACTTCTTTGTGGTTAATTGGATGAATGGAATAAATAACATGAATAATTATATCAACTTCTTTGTGGTTAATTGGATGAATGGAATAAATAACTTGAATAATTACATCCTGCAGGCTATCTTTTGAAGAGGTACAACTTGCAGCTTGGACAACCTAACTCTATTTTTTTGATGGGCAGAGAGAGGGATGCGGATGTTAATGGGCTTTCAAACGCTGGATTACATTTGAATTCAAGTGTTTGGTTTATTTACAAGGATGATCAATCCACTAAATATTTTCATAATCGTTTCATATCGTTCTGGAGATTAAACAGTATACAAAATGTTAGGAATATCTCGAATCTCCAAGACTGTCACCTGGGGTTCAAGTTATCGTTAGACTATCTGGATACTTTTTAGAATTGACCTCTTTTTTGTTTTGATATCTGGTCCTGCTGTGGGACTATTTTGATGTCTCTATTCGGGTTCAAGTTATCAATAAATTCTTTGGATACTTTTTAGCGTCGACCTCTGTTTTATTTTCGATATCTGGTCCTGTTAATGGCACTATTTTGATGTATTTGCTGGAGTGCGACCTATGATTGTCTTTTTTTTGAAATGCAGTTTCACATTTATGAAAACTAATTTATTTATATATATGAAATTCTGAAATTTTTTATTTGTTTAAAAAAAATAATAAACCAATTTCAATGTTATTTTTTCACATACGATGAACACTAACACAAAGATGCATTTGGTTTTTACTAAAATTAAATGTGACAGAACATGCTTGGCCCATTGCATGTAACATGTAATGAATTCCAAAGGATTTCAAGTCCTGTGTGCTTAAGTAGAGGACACGTAATTATTGTTGTGAATTTAATTGCTGTTGCCCAAGGTCGTTTTACTTCCACTGTGAAATTTGATTTACAGGGCTCATACTCACACCAACATATTGGTTCAATTCTCACCCATGTGCAAAACAAAACAAATTATAATAGATAAAATATTAGTAAAGTGTGATTTACATTTAGATTTGTTAAGGACTCCCTGTTCTCTGTCAACTAAGACTTCACACTCCTGGTCTTCAACAGAATCTTAGCAAAACTAGAACGGGAATCAATATAGAAAATGTATAATCATCATCTACTACGAGAATTTAAAAGCTGAAAAGAGCAAGACTAGACTCCAATAATTCGTTACAAAAATGTCACATAGGATTGGCATTAAAACAACTGAACGAGAGCTCCCTTGGGCGGAGAAGAAAGACCTCCTCTACGCAGAGAGGGGAGGAGGACAAGAACATGGCTGCGCTTGAAGGAACAATTTTAAAGGGGCAAAATAGGATTGGCAGTAACAGAACTAAACGAAAGCCCCGTTGGGCAAAGAACACGTCTACACAGAGAGGGGGGGAGGACAAGAACCTGTCTGCGCTTGAGGGGACAACATTGAAGGGACAATATCTTGAATGACTGACCAAAGAAGTGGCTGACTTACAAATTCAAATTTATCCTTTCCTCTAGTACCTATAAGCTAAAACAAAATGTATAGATTACTACAAAAATCAGCTGTTATCTTCTAAGTTCCGTATTGGACTTAAAAGATGTTGGGAACATTCCATAGAATGCATGACAAATACTTTGTAGTATTGTGCACTTACTCACATCATATGTTTTCATTGAAGGCAGTATTAGTGCCTGTTTGATTAATTGATTAGGCGTCTATATAACTTTTGGCAGTTGTTTTATGAGACTTGTCTTTGCTTATTTTGCTTCCAATCCTGTACTTTCTTGAGCAGATTCAGTATTGAAACTGTTAGCTAGTTTCCAACCGGTTGCAAAATATTTGGGGCCGTGGAGAAATCATTACATACTCTCATCCAATATCATAATATGAATCGAGTATATTCAGGATTGAAATTTTTAGCTGGATGCCTGGTGAGTTGCTTGTCATATCCATTATATCGTTTCTATTAATCTGGTCAGTATTTAAATTTCGGCCAACTGATCCCATTGAATCATCTAAAAACCAGGCAGTTCGAACCATGCGCATTGTGCACCATGCAAAAGATTTGAAAGTTGCAACTCCAGCTGACAGCCATATACTAAGAAAAATGCAAACTGCTGTTACACACACCAGAGAAGAACCACAAGAATACTTTGTTTCAAAGAATAATGAGATAAGCTCACCATATAAGCCATTTCAAAAGTTTTAAAAATCGAGAGGAAACTGTCATACAAATGTGAGTGAAAACTCTGTTCTATTGAACATTGAGGATGTTAATATGTGCAGCTGAATTAAACCAAAAACATAAAATGGGACTTCTTTTATGTGTCAAAAGATAATAAAGCTTACACAGCACGTCAACACATAAAACATAGCTCAAGCCACACACACAACATCCATACTATGTTCCACGGGCTGTAGTATTTCTCCTGTTTGTCGCCGTTACATTGTTTTTCAATTTAACCTGCCCAGCTCTGATCTTCCTCTTGCTTTTTCCTTGACTAAGCTTATTCTCCAGTTGTTTTATTTTGTTATTAAGTTGTAATATAGTCGACATTTGGCATTTTCCTGCTGACATCAGCTTCTCCACTATTTCCCTCAATTTCTCATTTTCATCCATCCACTTCTCATGATCTTTTCCTTCCTGCAATTTTCCTTCACACTGCAAACTCCTTGATTCTGATTCATTTGTATTAACAACGTGTGCATCCTCGACCTTATTGTCTGCAAGATACTTCGAGTCAATGCTAGGCTTATCTTCCATCTCGGCCATGCCAGACCCTGTTTTCTGCAAAATTTCAGATCTTTGAGTTGATTTATTGCCTTCAACTGGCTGCTTGAATGCTGGAAGCAATAATTCCTCTTCGGCAATAAGGTCCCCCTCATTCTGGACACTAAGACCAGCTTCTGGAGTGTTAATAGTTTCCACTGATTTGCCTATGCTTTGGGTTTCAGCAGCTGCTGGAGGTTCTTTCCCATCCACATTCTCATTTGAAGGCAATGTCTCCTCCCATCTCGATAAATTGTTTTCTTCCATGACATGAATGATGAGATATCGTCAGGGAGGGAACCTCTACAGTTAACTCCCTCTTGTCATTGTCGTGACACTCCTCTGTCCCATCTATGAAAGTGTGGCTTACCTCTCTTTCACCTTCATTCCTATCAGAAACAGGGGCTGCACATATCTCAGAAATTTTTTCCTGATCAATCTCGACCTCTGGTGCAGTGATAATTGAATCGTCTTCACCCACCATGGCTGTTTTCTCGAAGGCATTTACATTCTCCACATCTTCAAAAGCCTGCTTTTGCTCTAGAGACACCAGAGACACCGATGACCGTTTTTCATTGACAACATCTTCTTCCTTCGGCTGGGGTAAATCAAATAACTTTTCATTCTCAATATCTCCAAACAGCCTGCTTTTTCTCAAGAGCCACTGTTAGCAGATTTTCATTGACATCTTCTTCCTTCGACAAGGATAAATCTAATATCCTTTCATTCTCAATATCTACAACAGCCTGTTCTTGCTCCAGGGTCACGGATGACAGTTTTTCATCGACAACATCTTCTTTAGGCATGGCTGAGTCTTCTGGCTTTTCATTCTCAACCTGCTCTTTCTCCAAAGCCACCAATGGCAGTTTTTCGTTGACAGCATCTTCTTCCACAGGCAGAGATGAATCTATCATCTTTTCATTCTCCACATCTACAATGCCATGATGTTGCCCCAGAATCGCAGATGACAGTTTTTCATTGACAACATCTTCCTTGGGCACGGCTGAACCTTCTTGCTTCTCATTCTCAATATCTACAATAGCCTGCTCTTTCTCCAGAGCCACAGATGGCAGTTTTTCATTGACAGCATCTTCTTCCCCAGGCATAGATGAATCTAAAAACTTTTCATTCTCGACATCTACAATGCCATGCTCTTGCCCCAGAATCGCAGATGACAATTTCTCATTAGCAACATCTTCCTTGGGCATGGCTGAATCTAACAGTTTTTCCTCCAACCTAACATTACTGGATCCCGATTCAACCCTTTTTTCTGCAGTAGCATTGTCACTGGTTGCTTCAGCAGGTACTGATATTAAATCCTTTTCTCCTGTAACATTGTTATCCTGATTTACAGTCTCCACCTTCTCCTCATATTTACCGTCCTCATATTTAATTTCTTTAGTGGTTGCATATAGACAACCTTCCTGCTTGATAAGTGCCTTCTCTATATCATCCCCATCTTTAACGGCTTCATTCTGTGCCTTCTCTATATCATCCCCATCTTTAACGGCTTCGTTCTGGACTTGAAGAATATCCTGCTTGACAGCTGCTTTTTCCTCTACGTCTTCAACATCTTTAGTGGCTTTATTTTCGATCTCAAGCATTCCCAAATTGACAGATCCCTTGTTCTCTACATTTTCGCCATTAATAGCTTTCTCACTATCAATCCGCTGATTGTTACCATTAGTTATGTCTTCCAAGATCTCTCTTACTTCCGACATTGTAATGGGATCTTCGGTCTTCTCAGCCGCAGCAATCTTATCTGATTCTGCAGTTTGTCTGATGGCTTCCTGCAATTTATTAGCACCAGCCTGTTCAATCAGTGTATCAAGCTTCTCTTGCGATGTAATAAGCTCTCGTGCCGCAGATTTTCTCACATCTCTCGCAACTGGATGTAAGCCCTGGCCACACGAAAAGGCATGAATCGTTAATTTCATCTCAAAATATATGACATACCTATTCATTACTGTGCATTAAGCGAACAGCTTGGGTAAAAGTCATTTGTGGGGGATTCATCAAAGTACGGTTGAAAATTCACGAACTTGTATAACTACACTGAAGCTAAGGGATATCTTGGCAGGGTACTGAAGATGGACACTGACACCAACAATCTATGCAAATACAAGTATGGGCAAATAATAAAAACCTATTTAGACTCCAACTCTGATAAACACGTCAAGGTTGCAAACCTTGTGTGTGTGGTTTGATATGCATTTTGAAACTATGAATCGACTTTCAACATTCACCAGTTCTCAAATTCCAGTACTGAGTAGAGTTATCAACCCCAATATATATCAAATTGGCAAGGTTGCAAACCTATTTAGACTCCAACTCTGATAAACACCTCAAGGTTGCAAACCTTTTGTGTGTGGTTTGATATGCATTTTGAAACTATGAATCGACTTTCAACATTCACCAGTTCTCAAATTCCAGTACTGACTAGTGTTGTTATCTGTGCCAATTTGATATATATTGGGGTTGACAACTCTACTCAGTACTGGAATTTGAGAACTGGTGAATGTTGAAAGTCGATTCATAGTTTCAAAATGCATATCAAACCGGGCTTAACTGCATTTAGCTGCATTTGTACTAATGCAAATACAACAATATAACTGAAGAAATTAAACAAGATATTTGTTAAAAATATGACAACAAATTGTAAATAATGTAATTTTGGGCAAATTACTTATTGACCGTTAATTGGTTGAGTAACGAAATGAAGTTAGAATAACGAAATAGGCTCAAGTTAAATTGGATGGCCCGAGAGGCTTGTATGTACGGAGAATCATTTTGATTAATAGAGTTTCCAATCCCTTGCTCCGTGGAGGTTTCTTTGACACCCTGTCAAGGTTTTACCACGTAAATTCTGTGTATTTCTTTATGTGAATTTATTCTTTCAGTTTGTCATTCAGTTATAAATTCTAATTCTTTCTCGTTTAATATTTCCCGCTCAACAAGTGGTATCAAAGCCTGGTGGAGTGATTCGGTTGCTGCAAAGGGAACTTCTGCCCAAGTGAAATCGAAAAGATTGATTCGGCTGCAAAGGGAAGAGTCGTTACAATGGCCTGGAGGATTACATAAGAGCTGTTTTGACGTTGTGTTGAAGTTTCCTCTGTATTGAAAATTGTTCGACTGCCGGTTTTTTTTTTTAAACCCGAGAAAGAAAAAAAAGAGGGTTGTGCAAATGAAATAAAATTACATGCTGTGCAAATGAAATCGACTGCCATCCATCAGAATCAAATCCGCTCCACTAGTTAAAGAAGTCATTGCCCAGAATTAAATCCGCTGGAGAAAGAAAAGAATCCGTCATTGCCATCCGCCGAAGAAAGGAGGGAGACCGTCGAGGGGAGGAGCCGTCAAGTGGAGAGCCATTGCCATCTGCTGGAAGAAGAGAATCCGCCATTGAAGGGCCGTGAGAAGCATGCTTGAGAAGTCTGCTGTGGGCCGGTCAAAGAAAAGTCTGTTGTGGGCCGGTCAAAGAAAAGTCTGCTCCTGCACTTGCACTTGCATCCGCTCATCGAAATGGTACTGTGATGCTGCCATACCTGATAGGTATTTAATTATGTTACCTTCAGAAAAGTCAAGGCTCATAAATATTTTTTCAAAGAAAGCAAATAAAGAATAACATTTTTTTTTTTTGAGGATTAAAGAGAGATGTTTTTTCTGGCATAAAATTAAATTCTGGAAAGTAGAATAGGGTTTGAAGTGTTGTGATTTTTCTCTTAAGCAGTAGGGATTTAAAGAAATTGAAGGAATTTATTTTTTCTATCCCGGTGGAAGAAATTGTTTGTTCTGGATAAAAAGGAAGATTTTTTTTTTTTTTTTTTTAATCATAGTAGAAGAAAGAAAAATCTGAAACCCGTTGAAACCCTAGTAGAAGAGGGGAAATTTTTTTATTTTAGACCCTAGTTGGAAATTAAAGAAAGAAGGGAAAACTAGGAGGAAGAAATGGCAAAAATGACAAATGCAAAGTTCGAGGTGGATAAATTCACCAGGAAAAACAATTTTGCATTGTGGAAACTGAAGGTTAGAGATTTGTTGGTGCAACAAGGGTTGCACAGAGCATTAGACGGGGTAAATAAAAAACCAGCGAGCATGACAGATTCAGACTGGGAGGACTTGGATGCCTGAGCTCTCAGTACCATTCGGTTATGTTTGGCAGATGGAGTTCTCTTCAATATTGTTGGAGAAAGTACAACTGAAGGGTTGTGGAAAAAACTGGAAACATTGTATATGACTAAATCTTTGACAAATAAAATCTATTTAAAAAAAACAATTGTACAGTGTTCGGATGAAGGAGGGTACAAAAATTGCAGAGCATTTAAATGTTTTTAATGCACTTATTTGCCAGTTGTCTGATATGGAAGTAAAAATGCAGGAAGAAGAGAAAGCAATAACCTTGTTGCGCTCTCTGCTCGAGTCTTGGGATCACTTCGTAATTTCAATCAGTTTGAGCACTGCAAATTCATTAAAATTTGAATTTGTTGTGGGTGCTCTCTTATTTGAAGAAGTACGAAGGAAATCTAGTATTGAGACCTTTGCACCAGAAGCCATGGTAGCCAGAGGTCGGTTAAAGGAAAGAGGGGAGAAAGCAAGGGGATCTTCCAGATCAAAGTCAAAGGGCAGCAAGAAGTGTAAAGCCAAGTGATGGTACTGCAATAAACTTGGACACCTCAAAAAAGATTGTTAGAAACGGAAGGAGTCAAAAAACCATAACAAGGAAGCAAATCAAGTTGATTCAAGTATGGTTGATGAGGTTTTAATTGCTGAAGCTCTCCCTGTTTGTAATGTCTCTCAAGATGCTGAAAATTGGCTATTAGACTCTGGTGCTTCTCATCATATGAGTCTGCACCGAAGTTGGTTTACTTCATATGAAACTGTAAATGGTAGTTCTGTATTCATGGGAAATAATGCATCTTGTCCGACTGTCGGGATTGGTAATGTAAAAATTAAAATGTATGATGATACAGTTAAAACATTATCTGATGTTAGGCATGTACTTAAATTAAAGAAAAACTTGATTTCCTTGAGAGTTTTGGATTCGAATGGGTATAAATTTACATGTCAGAATGGAGTGTTGAAAGTCTCAAAAAGAGCCTTGGTTGTTATGAAGGCTGAAAAGGTCGGAAATCTGTACAGACTCAAAGGAAGCACTCAAGTTAATGAAGCAACGATCGTATCAGAAAAAGCAAAAGAAGGTTCTCGTCTATGGCATCAGTGGTTGGGTCACATTAGCGAGAAAGGTCTTCAGGTACTCATGAACCGCAAGTTGCTTCCTGATTTGAAATCCTTGAAGTTGGATTTTTGTAAATATTGCGTGTTTGGTAAACAATGTAAACAAAGGTTCAAGACTGGAAATCATAATAGTAAACGGATTTTAGACTACATTCATTCTGATTTGTGAGGACCACCTTCCACTGTGTCCTATGGAGGTGCATTATATTTCTTAACGTTTATTGATGATTTCTCTTGAAAAGTTTGGGTCTATATGTTGAAAAAGAAAGTTGATGTATTTAATGTTTTTAAACAACTTAAAACAATGGTGGAAAATAAAACATGCAAATCAATTAAATGTTTAGAACTGACAATGGCGGTGAATTTACTTCTTTAGAATTTGAACAATTTTGTAAGGATGAAGGGATTGTTAGACATAAAACTGCTGTTTATACCCCTCAGCAAAATGGCATTGTTGAACGGATGAATCAGACTCTTATGGAAAGAGCTAGAAGCATGATCAGTAATGCTAACCTGCAAAAAGAGTTGTGAGCAGAAGCAGTATCCTCTGATTGTTATTTAGTTAACATATCACCTTCAGTTGCAATAATCTGTAAAATTCCTGAAGAAGTTTGGTCGGGTCAGTCTTGTGATTATTCGCATTTGAAGATTTTTGGTTGTGATGCCTATGCTCTTATTCCTCAGCGTTCAAAGTTAGATCCAAAATCGAAATGTTGTGTCTTTGTTGGATATGATTATGCATTGAAGGGATATAGGTTGTGGGATCCTTCTTCATGGAAGATAGTCATTAGTAGAGATATAACATTTGATGAATCTTCTCTTTTAAAATCAGATGCTGAAAAGGTTGAACAGAAGCAAGTATCGCCAAGTCAGCAGATTCAATTGGAGACTAAACCTTTTCCAGAAAGTCGAAAGAAAGGGGAGGCTTTTGATGAAAAAGGTGGAGAAGTAAAGGAAACTAGAGAAATTCCAGAACCAATTCAGCAACCAATCACTCTACGAAGGTCTACAAGGGAAAGAAAAACACATAAAAGGTATGAAGATTCTGCTTCATCTTTTGCATTGATTACTGAAGATAGGGAACCTTCTTGTTATCAGGGAGCAGTAGATGATAATGATAGCAATATATGGAAAAAGGCTATGGAAGAAGAAATGGACTCCTTCGCCAAGAACAATTCTTGGGATCTTGTAGAACTTCCTGAAGGGAGAAGTGTTGTTGGGTGCAAATGGGTCTTCAAGTTGAAAAGGAAAGTTGATGGAAGTATCGAGTTGTATAAGGCGAGACTGGTTGCAAAAAGGTATTCTCAAGTTGAAGGTATTGATTTTCATGAGATTTTTTCACCAGTAGTTAAACTTGTTTCTATTCGTACTGTGTTAGCACTAACTGCTTTACTTGACCTTGAGTTAGAACAGTTAGATGTTAAAACAACCTTTCTTCATAGTGATTTGGATGAAGAGATATATATGGATCAGCCAGAAGGTTTTGTACAAGGTCGCAGTAGAAGATTGATTTGCAAGCTTAGGAAATCATTGTATGGCTTGAGACAGTAGCCCAAGCAATGGTACAAGAAGTTTGATTCCTTCATGGTGAGTCAGAATTTTATCAAAAATGAGTATGATCATTGTGTATACTTCAAAAGTTTCAATGGCATATTCATTATCTTGGTGTTGTATGTTGATGATATGTTTATTGCAAGCAAAAGCATGGAAGAAATCAACAGGTTAAAGGTTCAGCTCTCTAAGACATTTGATATGAAAGATCTTGGAGTAGCAAAACATATCTTAGGCATGGAGATACACAAAGGCAAGAAGAATGGTAAGCTTTGGTTATCACAACGGAAGTATGTGGAGAAAGTACTTGAAAAGTTCGGTATAAGCAATGTGAAACCTGTTAATGTTCCATTAGCTTTCCATTTTAAGCTTTCTTCGAGTTTAAGTCCTATAACTAATGAAGAAAAGAAGTATATGTCTCGTGTAACATATGCAAATGCGGTAGGCAACTTAATGTATGCAATAGTATCTACAAGACCTGACATTTCACATGCAGTTGGAGTTGTCAGCAAGTTCATGGCAAATCCAAGAGAAGAACATTGGAAAGCAGTGAAATGGGTGTTTCGATATTTGAGAGGCACGAGTGACCATTGCATCAGCTTTGATGGTCGTGAAAGTTCAGTCTGCAGATATGTGGATGTTGATTATGCAGGTGATTTGGACAAAAGGAGGTCTAGTATAGGTTATGTTTTTACTCTTGCAGGTGGATTAATCAGCTGGATGTCAAAGTTTCAAGAGACAGTTTCTTTGTCCACTACTGAAGCAGAGTATATAGCTGCTTCAGATGCCTATAAAGAGGCAATCTGGTTAAAAGGTCTGCTTGATGAAATTGGAAGGACGCAGGAGAAAATGAATGTGTTTTGTGACAGTCAGAGTGCTATTCATTTGGCTACAAATCTAGCCTATCATAGCAAGACCAAGCACATCGATGTAAGATATCACTTTGTGAGACATGTAATCAAAGGCGGCAAAGTAGTTCTCAAAAAGGTCCGCACACAGGAAAATCATGCAAATATATTCACAAAGTCAGTTACAGTAAAGAAGCTGAGATGGTGTCTCACTTCTCTTGGCTTGCAGAAGAGATGATGAATGGGCATGGACAAGGGATTAGGAAAATTGTTGTCAAGGTGGAGTTTGTTAAAAATATGACAGCAAATTGTAAATAATGTAATTTTGAACAAATTACTTATTGACCGTTAATTGGTTGAATACCGAAATGAAGTTAGAATAACGAAATAGGCTCAAGTTAAATTGAATGACCCGAGAGGCTTGTATGTACGGAGAATCATTTTGATTAATAGAGTTTCCAATCCCTTGCCTCGTGGAGGTTTCCTTGACACTCTGTCAAGGTTTTACCACCTAAATTCTGTGTATTTCTTTATATGAATTTATTCCTTCAATTTGTCATTCAATTATAAATTCTATTTCTTTCTCGTTTAATATTTCCCGCTCAACAATATTTAGCTTTGTTTTCTACCCTGAATCGTATCCAGCGGAAGCAACAGGCCCATGAGAGTCTCATTAAATTTCCCTCTAGCATTAGAATCTCCGCTCATCTCTTCGATGAACTTGGGACTTGACATTTGCTGTCTAAGATCCTCGACCTGTCCTTTAATTTTCATAATCTCGCAGAGTTTTGTTAGAGGCTGAAACTTTCGTACCTGATATCCACGATAAGGGGTACCTGATATCCACGATAAAGGGCCTGAATTTTCACGGTGGCTTGGTCCTCACCGATCTCTATCTTTTTCGTCACCTATTTTTTTACCTTTACCTTGCAGATTGATTTGTTGTTCATTCTTTTTGGTTTATATGCCAACATTTGAGGCACTGGCATTGGATTGCTATTTTTCCTTATTTGTTTCTCTATCAACTTTTGAAGCATTGGCATTTGCATTTCCTTCAGCCTTTACAACAACCTTATCCTTGCTTTCTCCCTCTTTGTGAGGAGGACTAGGAGAGCTGGAAGAGCTCGTCCCATTCGCTTTCTCCCTAGGCAGAGGATCGACCCTCAGACACACAGGAGGAAATTTGGAAGCCCGGAGCGAAGAAGCCTTTTTCACGTGATGATTATCATCTGAAACGTTCGAAACCCTCTCCTCTTTCGAGGTTTGTGACGGTTTTCCTTCTTCCCCAAGATGTTTCACAGGGATTTCTCTCGCCACTGCAACTTCCTTTTTCTGCACTGCAGACCTACCATTAACGCCTTACTCATTTTCTCGGCTTCTCCTCCATTTGTTTTCATCGCCTTTTGCTTAAGTTTTTCTTGTTGTTTTTCCTCAAGCTGTTTCACAGGAACCTCTATAGCCACTGCCTCTTCCTTTTTCTGCTGCGCAGGCCTACCATTAATGCCCTCATTTAACATCTCGGCTTCTCCTCCATTTGTTTTTATGGACTTTTTTTGGATGCGTTCTACATTCGAAGCATCTCGTCCCTCTGTTTCCTTGGTGTCTTGCGGAGGGTTTTGTACTTTTGCATCCCCTTCTCCTTCAAACTTTCTCGGAATCCAGAAGATGGGAAATGATGGTAACTTCGCGTTTTCATCTTCGGTTTTCCGATTACGAGATCCCGTATTAGAATCCAAAGGAATCCAATAACCGGGAAATGGCCGTTCTCGGTCACACTCTATGGATTTCTGTTCCAAGGAACCCAATACACGGGATGTCTCTCATCTACATTTTCGACTTCAGTTTTCCGATCACGAGATGCCGTGTTTGAATCCAAAGGAATCCAATAACCGGGAAACGGTCGTTCTCGATCACCCTTGGTGGATTTTCTATTGCAAGGAACCTAATACATGGGATGTCTCTCCTCGTTGCGATCAGACAAAGATCCCGGAATCCAGACAATGGGTTTCACAAACTTCTGCAAATTCTCCGACCCCTTTTTCTTGGTATCATCTGTCATCCATTTACCATCACTGTCCTTGAAATCCGTAATTCGTTTTTCATCAACAACGTCATCAATTATCCTCTCAACCGACTTAGGATAAGCTACGCGATTCGGGAACCCGCAGCAATGTTGTTCAAAGGGATAATGCCCAAAGCAATCATAACCAGTCGCGGGTGCGAATCTTATCGGGTAATCATCTGGTTGCCGAAATTGTTCATTGGGATTGAAAGGTCGACTGTACACAAAAGAGAAGGCGGAGGAGCACAGGTGTAAGGCCTAAAATCTCTAACATCTCCTTCATAATTCCTGAACTTAGGCCTATAAAATTCATACTCGGGAGAACAATGCCAGTAAGGATCGCCCCATACTTAAAGCCGCAATCCTGAGGAGGCCAATAATAATTCCCCGACGATTCTCTATAACTATAATAAGGTTCTGTCCACGACGCTGAAATTGGCTGGTGTCCTCGTACATTTGGCGGAGCCCAGTAATATGGAGGATAAGTGTGTGGGCTGGGTTCACCATACACGTACATAGGACTCATTTTGCAGCGTCAACAAATCAAGCGACACTTATTCCGCTAAATTTATCTCTAATAAGCACATAACTTTATGAAAATCGATACCACAACTGAAATTAAATGCGTAAAACGTTAATCGACAAAACTATTCAATCACAGTTAGATCCGATAAGTACAGAAGGTTATGAAATTCGACACCGAAAATAAAACCAAACACAAACAAGGTCAATCAAATTTGGCTCCGATAAACACCGAATTTTAATCTCCAAAATTAACCAATGAAATTTGACTCTGACTAACAAACATCTTATGGAAATCGATAACAGAGCTAACACCAAATATGAAAAACCTTAATTGACAATTACCCGACAAAATTTGGCTCTGATCAACGCAAAATCTTATGGAATTCAATACCATAACTGAAACCAGATATGAAAAAGACTAGTTGACAAGTTTCATCAATTCCAATCGACATGATTACAACAAACATGTAATTGGAAATACAATCTTTACTATACCTCCTGCTAGATAACAGATAAATGATAGAATTCCCCACTATACCACAATGCCTGATATGACAATAATCCACTCGAGCGATCCACAATTCCCAGAGTGCCTTTTAACTTCTTGGTTCTTGGTTCAACAATCACAGATAATGCGTGTTGGGAAGTGGCACTTTATACTTGTCACTGGGTTAGCTCGTGTAATTTTTAGAAAATCCCAGAAGCAGCATGAACTCCCTGGAATTTTCTGAATATTTAAACCAGGTAAATCACTGAGACTTCTGGAATGCTGACGTGTTCCAACGAACGCCTCGTAACCTAAACGTGTACCCACAACAAACTCTAGAATTTTGACTTTTCTATGATTCCACGCATACAACTTGGCCCATGTAGTGGGGATGCGAAGCAAGTTAATAAGATAATGATTTTCTCTAATAAAAAGAAGCACAACATTCTTGAAGAATTAAATGAGTACAAATACTTTGATGAATTTCAACAACAAACTTAATTGGGAGGACTCTAGAAAGAAGAGAATTTTAGGAGGGTGGAAAACATTATATGTTCTTCAAAAAAGATGTAGAGAGGCAGAGTTATGGGATCGGAAAATGATTAAAGTGTTTTTTGGACTCTTAGTTTGTCTAGTGATACTATATGGGTGTGAATTGTGAGCTAACATCACCCTTATCTCAAAATGGAAGCAAATTGAGAAAATCCAAAAACGCTTGATCATGAGCAAGTTCAAAATAAAAAGTTTGGTACCTTATGAGATAATGTTGAGTGAAATAGGAGCAACTTCCATCAAAGCAATTGCTATGGTGTGGCTCATAATATATCTAAAAAGAATTAAGCAAATGGGAGTAGGTAGATGGCCTAATGTTATCTTCAAGGAAGGCATGAGTGAAAGAAAGAAAACATGGATGAGACAAAACTACATATGGATGCAAAAATGGAATATCTACCTCAATGCTTGTCCCACAAATAGGAAGAAGCTAAAGAATTTTGTTATGGAGAAGTTTCGTAAACAGGAACGGGGAAAAGAGTTGGGTAGAAAAAAGTACTACATTGAAGAATTCAATCCCACGTATGATCTACAACAAAAAGAGGACATTGAAGCTAACATTCCATGGAGGGCAAAGGTTCTTATTGCTCGATTAAGAACCAATTCGCATCATCTTCGGTGTGAAACAGGACGGTGGAAAAGGCCTAAAGAAGCTTGGGACAAACGAGTGTGTACATTTTGCATGTTTGGGGCAGTGGAATCAGAAAAAATTTCATTTTGGAATGTAATGTGTTCAAAGACATCAAAGAAAGTTATGGGAATATGTTAGCATCGGTTTCTTGGCATTGTCTTTTCAGCGATAAGTTTGTTGGAAGGTTGGGCCAGCTTATCATCAATTTGAATAAGAAAAGAACTAAAATGCAAAAGGCGAAAAACAGGGAAGTCATAGTCCCATAGACTATTTTTAGTCTCGTGGACGTTAAAATTTCATTTCATTACAGTTAAGATGAAATTGTGATCTGTGAGATTGGGTAATATTTTTCTTTTTAATGTAATATAATAATTACGTGGAGATGTGTGTTTATTGTGGAAAGGTTTTTTAAAATTTAGGTTTTTAAAATTTTATTCTAATAATTATCTCAATGATGTAGGAATTTAACTGTTTAGTAATAGTTATTAATAGAATAATATATATATATATATATATATATATATATATATATATATATATATATATAGGGATACGTAGCATTGATTAGTTAGAAAATATTTTTTTGAAGAATTTACTGGCAAAGTTGATGGAGCAGTATACTTCACAGATAAATCCAAACTCAAGCCATCAGGGCTTGACACAATTAGGCTTAAGTTGCCTAGTCTTCCAGATCATCTTCTACATGAGGTTCTATACCTCCCTGAGTTGAGGAGAAACTTGTTGTCCTTGATCCACATCCGCCAACAAGGACACTCCATTCACATGTTTGATGGCAAGGTTGAGGTCAAAAAAGCATCAGATCGCTCACTTGTCATGAAGGGAATAGAAGAAGGAAGACTCCTGAAGTTGCAAGGTTCCTCTGCTCATGCACAAAACTTTGCATTCAGTTCACATCATGATGAAGGTACATTTCCATCAAGTATTTTATGGCATGCTAGATTTGGACACTTAAACTATGACAACCTTTGATTGTTGAAGAAAAATGGTGTTATTGGACTACCTACAATTCCTAGGAAACTTAAGCAATGTGATGCTTGAATTCTAGGAAAGCATAGCAAACAAATATTTCATGATTCATATTCCAGGGCACATAGAAAACTTGCGCTTATTCTTTCAGATTTATGTGGTCCTATCTCTGTTGCTTTTGCAAATGGAAATAAATATATGATGACATTTATTGATGATTACCCCAAAATGTGTTGGGTTTACTTATTGAAGAACAAATCTGATGCTTTTCAAACATTCAAGAATTTTCATGCATAGATTGAAAATGATGGACAACTTCATATTGGCTCTTTACGCACCGATAATGGAAAAGAATACACTTCAAACGGATTTGAAAATTATTTTCGTCAACATGGGATCAAACATCAAACAACTGTGCCCTATAATCCCCAACAAAATGGTGTAGCTGAAAGAATGCATTAGGGGAATTTTGAGGTCTAAAATGGGCCTCCTAAGAAAATTATAAAATAATAGTGGAAATAATAAGATAAGATTTGATGACATCATCAAATTTTAGAGAAAAAAAGAAAAAAAACTATTTTTTCAACTCATATTTTAAACTTATCTCCCGAAGTTTTTACTCAAATTTCGAGTGGGAGTACCTGTTGGATGCAAAATTTAATTCCTCGTCCAAGGAGTACTCATGTTGCATACTTTCGATAGACTCTGCTACACGAAAAATGAGAAATAAATTAAAAACGTTATTGCAATTAAGTTTTTTCATGTATTTCTCATTTTTCGCGTAGCAAGATCCATCGAAAGTATGCAACATGGGTATTCTTTAGATGATGAATTAAATTTTGCATCCAACGAGTACCCCCGCTTAAAATTTGAGTAAAAAATTTGGGAGATAAGTTGAAAATACAAGTTGAAAAAGTAGTTTTATTATTTTATTATTTTTTAATATTTTTACCCTTTTACTTAAAAAATGGTAAATCATCCTCCATGGTTGACATCATTGCCTTGAATTCTATTGGTTCTTATAAAGTTTACTTTGTTTGTACATTTTTCTTAGGAGGTCCATTTTAGACCTCAAAATTCCCCTAATGGAACCTGACAATTTTAAATATGGTTCACTCCATGATGTTTTTTAATCTTGTAAAATTAATGTTTTGGGCTGATGTAGTTCTATGCGTTGTATACATAAAGGATATGTGTCCTTCAAATTCAATCATAAACAAAACTCCTTATGAAATGTGGCATGGCCACATTCCTTCGATAAAGCATTTCGGGGTCTTTGGTTCCACATGTTATGCTTTGATACCTAAGGTACAAAGGAATAAACTTTGTGCTAGAAGTCAAAAATGTATCTTCTTGGAGTATTCCAATACCTCCAAAGGATATCGTCTCTATGATGAAGTCAATAAGAAGTTTATAGTAGCAAGAGATGTCATTTTCCTTGAATCTTCCAAGATTAACAATGTTGTTGAGCGACAACTTGATTGCCTGGATAGATTCACTCATGCAAAGTCTTTTCAAGAATTTGATAATCAGATGCCACATCTTGAAGAGGGGATTCCTATACTGAATCAATCTGTGGAATCATTTTCCGAAGCACTCTCTCCTCCACATGAAGAACCAACCACGGATAACACCTTGAACGATGTGATTGACAGAATTGAGAGATTGAATCTTGATTCAATTCCAACTCAGTCAAATGAGCAGCCCGAGCCATCTCATAAAGGTCCCCCAAAATGGCTAACAAAGACACTAGAAAACGTTCATCCCGATGAGGTTGGAAAAATAGGAACAAGAAGTTCCACCTAACAAAACGAAGGTGACCTAGATAATTCTGATTCACCTGTTGAGATGGATATTTCTTATAACTGTGAATTGAATTTGTCTATAGATCATGAACCAACTTCCTTCAAAGAAGCTGCTTCTCATGTTGAATGGAATGAAGCGATGCAAACAAAGTATGATGCCTTGATAAAGAATGGCACTTGGAAGCTGGTTGATTCTCCTTTGGGAACCAAACCAATTGGCTGCAAGTGGGTCTACAAGAACAAGTACAAATCAGATGGCTCACTTGACAAGCACAAATCCAAGCTTGTGGCAAAATGTTTTTCACGGAAAGAAGGGGTCGATTATGAAGAAACTTTTTCCCTCACAACAAAATGGGTCACCATCCGGACACTCTTTTCCCTAGTAGCTCAGAAGCGATGGAAAGTCCATCAGATGGATGTAAAAACCGTCTTTTTGAATGGAGATCTAAAAGAGAAAGCTTTTATGTCCTAGCCAGAAGGATTTGTTGTGAAGGGCCAAGATCACAAAGTATGCAAACTTATAAAATCCTTGTATGGCCTCAAGAAAGCACCGCAAGCCTGGTATGAGAAATTAACTGAGCATCTTCTGAAACTTCACTTCAAACATTTTGATCTTGATGATGCAACTTTGTTTGTTAAGAAAGTTGAAAAAATAGTTGTATATCTTGTGGTGTATGTAGATGATCTTTTGATGACAAGGAACAATGAGAGTTATATTGAATCCATAAAGAAATAATTGAAGAAAGGTTTTGAAATGATTGATTTGGGCTATGTTCATTACTATCTGGGTATTGAAGTAACTCAACATCCTAAATTTATATTCCTTTCTCAAAAGAAGTACATTGGAGATGTTTTGGACAAGTTTGGCATGGATGAATGCAATCCCTTAACCACTCCAATGGACAAAACTTGAAGCTCACATCCATTGAAGGGAAGAAATTCGAGGATGCAACGAAATATAGACAGCTTGTAGGAAGTCTTATCTACCTGACTACCTGTTGGGTTGTTTAACAAGTAAACAAACACAAGTATTTATTATCAATCCAGGCTAGTAGGACTTAGAAGCATCCCCAAAGTATACGTGGGTTTCAACTATGATCAAGTTAGAAAATGATTTATCAATGATTAAGGAAATTCATATTACAAATATAAATCTAAACTAAATAATTTCTAAATTCAAGTATGCAATCAGCAGCAGAAGAATCTCTTAACTTAAGGGATTTGTTTGTCCTTCTCTCACAAGATTACTTCATGAATTAGAAATAAAAAACCACTAATTGAGAAATAGATTAAGATGCATCAAAAAATAATTGAAGATGCTCTTAACTAAAGAGATCATGGTTGTCCTTCATCACAGAGTCATTCATCAATAATACTATTATTAGAAAACAAGAATTTAGATAAGCATTAAAAAACATGAAAAGATGAATTCTAGCTTAAGATCTTAATCAGATAGAAAGAATGTTTAACTTAAACATTTGATTTCCATTTCATATGAAGAATAAGAATGATAATTAGATTCATCAGCACTCATAAAACATCAACATAAATCTAATCAACAAGTTAAGCATAAAACAAACAAGTTTAGAAATTGCAACTACAAATAACTAGAAAGTGCATTTAGCTCGATGTGGGGGCCCTCCACCCTTGCCTCGCATACTGAAAGTGCTTTCAACTACTAAAACTTAAATCAAACAATCAACATATAACAACAACAAATGGAATATAACAAGTCTTCAATTAACTCTCCAAAGTCTCAGAAATAATAATGTTAAGTCATACAATTTCTACATATCAATGCCTTCAAAGTCTGAGGCTTAAATAGATAAAATATACAACAAATTCATCTAAAATGTCTCCTATAGCCATGGTTATCCTTATCTTATCCAATCAGGTCGAATTCATCCATCAGATCCATTAAAATTTGGAAAATCCTATAAAATAAGAAATTTGACCTAGTTCCTAGGGATCCTCCATAAAAACAGGTCATGTTTGACAACCTTTGACCGGGCTTATTAAAGCTCGGTTTGACTGAACCAACGGGTGTACAATTAATCTTAGTTCCCAATCTTTCTAAAAATATATCTAGCTCGAGCCCAAGTGTCCTGCAAATATGCAAACCATGAGGCTATTACGAGAACTTCTCATCTGGTCCAAAATGCACTTAAAATTCAATTTTTATAAAAACTTCTAAGAATTGAAAAAATTAATTTAAATACCTGTATATGCATTTATTGGTCAAAATAAGGCGACTATGATGGTGTATAGATGGATAATATGGCAAATAAAGTGTATTTCATAAACAAAAAGAGATAAAAAACGAGGGTCAACACTACCACTAGAACATACATCTTATTTGTTATTGGAATCCTCTCCAGGTTTATGTAAAAAAATTGTGAAGGACATTGGTCTGCTGCAAAAAAGAGTTCTAAAGTACTTGAAGGGGACTCAAGACTTTGGACTCAAATATACACAGGTAGGCGACTTCAGCTTCATCAGATACTCTGATTCAGAATTTGGTGGAGACAAAGAAACCGGGGTGTCTACTTCAGGTTATACCATGAGTCTTGGATCAGGAGCTATCTCATGGAGATCACGCAAACAATCAGTTCCCGCAGATTCCACAACCGAGGCAGAATATATGGCAGCAACTGAAGCAACAAAGGAAATTTTGTGGCTCAGGAAAATCCTAGAAGATTTGCAGATGAAACAAATGCATTCAACACCATTCATGATCGACAACATTTCTGCAATAAATTTGGCCAAGAACCCAAAGTTACTTGATCGAACAAAGCACATCAATACAAAATACCATCTGATTCGACATCATGTTGAGGCCAAAACTATCCATCTATGTCATTGTTCCACAAATGAGCAGACTGCGGACATCTTCACCCAAGCGCTTGGAAGAGAAAAGTTTGAAAAGTCCAGAACGATGCTTGGACTCACCAACATCCCTTCAGATTAAAGGGGGGAATGTTGACACCTAATCCTAAGGGATTGGGTGAGATTGTATATTATTGTAATTTAGTAAATAAGGAAGGCCAAGAGACATTGGGAAGTGAATCCAATGGTCTCACTGCCATGTATAAGTACACACACAATTTCCATTTAATGCATCTTCAGTGTTGCAGAGTTACCTCCTGTCCTGACATTAACAAAATGGTTTATGATACACAATTAAATTAACATTTTTAAAACCATAAAAAATTGATAAGACTTAAATTAAAAGAGATCTATGGATTCATTTTTACGCTCTTAACTATCAAAATAAAAATAAAAATAAAAAATAACAATAATATATATATATATATATATATATATATATATATATTAACCAAACCTAATCACTTTTTACCAAATACAGTCACTCGATGTTTTCTCTAATTAAATATTACCTTTTAACCAAATTGAATCAAAATATTGACAATGACAACACAACATAATTTGACATAGATTTTGGTGTGGATTTAAAAGTGGGAAAACAGAGCCTGAGTTTAAAAAAAAAAAACTTTAAATTTATTTAAATCTAAGTATTTTTCCATTATTCTTTAATATTATGTGTATGTTTTTGTGCAATAAATTAGATATTAATTTTTATTTAATAGTTGATATTTTGTGTTTATTATTAAATTTGAAACTTAATACCAATTATCCTTCATCTAAGCATTGTCACACAACTTCTCCCAGCCATAAAGAATTAATTGTGGTGCACAAATAGAAGTGTACTCTTATGAAAGGATGCCCAAAAAGATTATACTTGAAAAATTGTGAATGGTGAAGTAGATGTTTTCTTTGATTAAATATTTCTTTTAACTAAACCGAATCACTCATTTTCTCTAATTAAATATTTCATATTAACTGAACCTAATCATTGGATGTTTTCTCTAATTAAATATTACCTTTTAACCGAACCAAATCAAACTAGTGGCAACACAACCTAATTTGAAAACAAAAACGTATAAAAACATAAAATGCACGAAAGGAGTAGCAATCTAAATCAAACCTAGAAATCAATAGCTTCATACTAACACCGAAATCCTTTGAAACAAATATTATTTCTCACTTCTCATAGCTGTAGAAATCCTTTTTTAGAAATATTATTTCACAATTTGCACTGTGTTGAAATGCTTCATCACAAATAGAATTCCACACTTTGTTTTTGGTGTTATTTATATAGATAGAGAGAGAATTGATTTTTAGTAAATGTTTAAGTTAAATGTTAAACATTAAGTTTAGTTATTTTTTTAGTAAATCATGTTAAATATGTTAAATGTTAAACGTTACATGTTTATGTTTAAGTGAGATCTACCCCATTACATGTTTAGGTTTATATTTACATTTAGATTTACATGTGATCTACCCCCACACATGTTACCCCTGTTAGTGTCAGAATTTGCATTCTGCCATCAGTGATCAAAATCACTCTTTTCATATTCATTTTAGGGGTCCCACTCAAATTTTTTTGTTTTTATCATTCCACTAGGTCATGCAAAAAATTCACTCACTAATGGTAGCCCTAGTCATAAAACCTTACCCTCCCTCAAAAATTCACATTTGCTGGCCCACCTTCATGTCTTACTGAGCATAAATCAGTCTTGAAAGCTCATTTCACTGTCATTATGCCAGTCAAAGTCAACATGGAGTCTGGTTATTCAAGGTCCATTTTGGTCACTAGGTTTCATTTTCCAAGGTTCAATAATACTCCATTTCATCTCAATAAGGTCAGCAAAAGTGTGAGAGTGATTGAATAATACTTCTTTATCATTTGAAGAAGATTTTTCAACATGTAAATATGACTTTTAAAGGTTGTAATTATGGTTTCAAAGTATGATTTTAATACCAAAGTGTAATTTTATTTAAAATAGAGATGTAATTTATTTTTATTTTTTATGTAATTTTATGCTCATTATATGTAATAAGTACTGTCCCAAGCTACCAACTAAAACTCATATGCCAAATTGAATATCAACAAATTCAAAATGTAAAGAGTGCCAAACTCCAACACATTAACCTGCAAAGAAGAAAATCAAAGTGAAAAAGGTATTTAGAAAAGTTTTCAAAGGTGAAATAAAACATTAGAAAAGTGGGTTTTAAATTAAAAGATCAAGTTCATTCAAGTGTTAAAGCCTTCATGACATCAAATTCAAACTCATTTTTCTCCTACCATCATTGAGCACACTCCAAGAGGGCAAAATTTTGAGTTTTTGGGCGAAAATTTGCAAAAAACAGAGTAGAGGGTGCACTTGTTTTTGCGAGGGCATACTTGCTTCAGCGAGGGTGCACTTGACCATTTGCTGATTTTTTTGAAATTTCACTGTAATTTTGACTTTGTCTCATAAATTGATGTTTCCACCAATGTAATTGAGGATGCTAAATGTAATTATGTTATGGATTAGTTACCTAGGGGTTTATTCATCAGGTAAAAGTTGTCATTAAGTCAAATGAATCAATTTGAATGTATTTAGGGAGGAGTCACTTAGAGCTCCCTATACTCCAGCTTTGAGTTCAGAATTTTGTGGATCTCTTCCTCACCTCATGAATTCGACCCCTGAGGATGAGTGAATGTTGTTTTGATATTTATTTATTCCCTTTATTCACTCTTAGAAAGGGTTGGAATCAGTTTGGATGCTAGCTCATTAATCAAGGACTATTGTACTAAGTTTGGCCAGTTAATAAAGGAGAGTTGCAGTCATTTTTTGGGATACATGTGGTATGATGTTTATCATTGTTTTTCCTTCAGTTTCATATGTTATAATGTGTTATCTTTATTTTCATTACATCTCTGTTGTATGATCTCTTTCAAGTTGATAGGCAGAATACATGCTTGCTCATGCTTTGTTTAGGGAAAGTTATCATATTTTGTTCATTTTCCTCTGTTTAAGACGAATGCATCTCCCATGCTCTTCCTAGCTCCTCATCAGTCTTAAAACCATCTTATGACAATCATCTTAAAGTGTTAAGCCTTATGCCTACCTTGCCCCATTGAATCTCTGCAACCCTATCTCATTTTCCCTGACCTAGCTCCCTTGACCATACTTTCATCCAGCAACCCGACCAAAATAAATTATTAAACCCTTGAACTCACACCTAGCCTAAAATCCTAATCCATTCAGCCTCCTAGGCTATGTTTTGTGGAGAAATCCCTCTCTGACTTGGTAGGGCTAGATACCAGGTTAAAAGGTTGGCCGTAGTCACCTCTGTTGGGATTTATTCCTCAGCCTTAGAAATATGGGGGAGTCCAACGTGCTAGTGCAGTTTCTTAGGAGCAAAAAGACAAATTTTCCCTGGGTGTACGACAAAGATTTATTGGAAATTGGTCCTTTGGATGATAGGATCGAGTATCATAAGGTCGATTTCATAATTTCAGTGCCTCAATAGAAAATTTGGCTTCTCGAAGAAAGTATACCAGGTCCAACTCTGATCCAGATCCGGTTTCTCCCGTCGAAAATCCTGAAAGAATCCTAAGGAGGCAAAGATCTCAGCCAGCTTCAAGTTCTTTGGATTCTCCTCCTCGAGATTTGGTAAGATCCTTCTCATTACCTTTTGATTTGGTAGCCATTCAAGATTTAGTTTTTGATACCAAATTTGAGTTGTCACTGTTTAGAACCCAATCCGAGACTGACTTGAATAGAATAGTTCTTGAACCTTGGAGATTAGAGTGAAACCCATCATTCGTTGAGGCTGCAAATGAGACTGATGTCAAAATTTGGAGACAATATCACAAGCTCAAAAAATTAGCCAACACCTTACATCACACTGCTGAAAAATCCCTCATTCAATACCAACAAGAAACCCTTCACATCCTCGAAGCTTCCCAAATAGCTACTGCTTCATCATCTATCCCATCATCATCTCAATTTCCCCCTCAAGGGCCTCCTCAGACCAATCCATCCCTCGTTCATCCCCCTGCACCACATTCAACAGGAATTATGGCTTGATTCAGACCTTTAGTTCTCCCTGGTCAGCTTGCTAATCTGCCACAAGGATATGGCCAAAGACTTCCCTTCTTTGATGAAAACTATGAAATCACTTCCCATCAGCACATGGCCAAAATCACAACCTTCATAGATCTTGAGGAGTTAGATGCAGATGATGCTAAGATGTGAATTATCGCGCAAAGTTTTCCCGGTGAAGTTAAAACTTGGTTCTGTGCCCTAACAACTAATTCTATTAGGACTTCCACTTAATTAACTGATGCTTTCTTAGCCAGGTGGGATGAGAAGAAAAACCCCTTACAAATCCTTGCTGAGTATGACTCCTTGAGGCACAATCCTAATGAATCTGTTCCCGAGTATAATGCTCGATACCTCAGAATCTATAACTCCATCCAAAATGAAATGAAACCACCTCCTGGTTTGGCCCTCCTTCGTTATCATAATGCTTTTGACCCAGAGATGGCCTACTCATTAAGAGAGAGAAATACGACTACTCTAGAAGAAATGATCTGAAATTCAGTGAGTTTTGAGGCCAACCTCTTGATTAAGAAGTAAAAACCCAAAACTGAACGTAAAGTAACCATTAAAGAGGATCCTTCCACCTCATCCAACACTAAATTTGATGCTTTGCTTAGGACCATGGAAAGGATGGTTGATAGAATGCTTATCTCAGATAGAAAAATGGAGCCACAAGTCAGAAATCCGAACTTTCGAGGCCAACAATAACAACCTCAATTTCGGATAAAGAAAAGAGAGCAAAGAGCTCCCGAAACACAGCAACAACAAAAAATTCAGACACCACTACAACATAACTACGCTCAGAGTGATGAAGAGGAAGAACCAACAGTAGAGGAAAACCTTCTTTTTATAGCTGATGGCCAACCCATATTTTTGACCGAAGGTGAAGAGTATGTGGAAGAATTAAGCTTATTGAGCGATAAAGACTACATATTGGCCAATGATCATGAGTTAGATGTAGAATCTGATGATTATCAGAGAGGATACTTGAATGCATTAAGTTCCCAGCAAAAGAAGTACTCCTTGAGGAGTTGTGATGTTCCAGTTAATCCACCTCCGAAAAAGACAGTCCAACAGAAAGAAGTACCACAAAAGCAAGCTTCTCAAGTAAATCAGAATAAGGGTAAAGAGATTGCAGCTCCAAATCAAAACAAAAGCAATCAACCTTCTACAAGTGCACCTTCCAAAGAAAGAGACATTCAGAGGAAAGAAGCCAAACTGAAAGATCATGTTGAGAAAATGAATATCGTCATAAAAGAGGTAGACAAAACTACACCTTTCATTTTAGAGTCATAAATTTCAAAGTTAAAGGTGTCTATTCCTCTTACTGAATTGGTCAAAGTTGACAAGCATAAATCCCATGTAGTTAATACCTTGAGAGTTGACCCTTTATCTGACATGGTCAATATAGAGGATCATCAACTCGAGCTTATATTTGTTCTTGCAATTGATGGTCAATCTGAAGATAGTGAGGTCCCTCCATTTTACTTGAGTCTCAAAATTCACCAGTTGATCCTTCATAACACTATGTTAGACTCCTGGGCCTCCCACAACCTCATGCCCAAAGCCATCATGGAGAAGCTTGGCCTTGACATAACCCGCCTATATCATGATTTACATTCTTTCGATTCCGGTTGTGTCTGTTGTTTGGGTCTAATCAAAGATCTAATTGTCTCCCTAGAGTAGATCCCAGCCAAAAATGTCCCGATGGACATGGTGCTATGCTGTTATCAAGATCCCGGGACGCTAAATTGAGAGGTACACTGCAGTTGGAATTTTCCTATGCAACCATTCCTGTGATCGGTCAAATGAGAAAATTATACCGTGAGACAAAATTGAAATATATGATCACAAACAAGGAAATACCTAATAATCATCCTATAAACATTGTACATACAGACTTAGAGTCCTTCATTTTGTATAATGATTCTGGATTAAATGATGTAGATTGTCAATTAGTAGAAATAGAAGATGTTCCTAAGATTTCAGATTGCATTAGAACAATGTTAGAAAAAGAAAAATAAAAAGAGAATCTGCCTACTACATTCGAATAGCCATCAGAGTAGGCAGATGAAAGTTCAGAACAACATAAAGAAACAAATCAGAAAATTGTGTCAAAACAGAGACAAGAGTTTCAACACTTTGAGGATGAAAATGGTCTTTGGAGCATGGACTTTGATGGTGCCATTGGCAAAGACGGGGCCGATATTGGTTTATGGATCCGTAGCCCATTTCATCAACAAGATAAAGTCCTAAGAATGTTAGATTGTGTTCCTACAAATTAGCATTCAATTGCACGAACAATGAGGCAGAATATGAGGCACTTATTACCAATCTGAAAATTTTGAAAAAAATGGGAGCTAAAATAATTTCAGTCTACGGTGATTCGGAGCTGGAAATCAAAGCTAGAAATCAATAGCTTCATACTAACACTAAAATCCTTTGAAACAAATATTATTTCCCACTTCCCATAGCTATAGAAATCCTTTGTCAGAAATTTTATTTCACACTTTGCACTGTGCCGAAATGCTTCATCACAAATAGAATTCCACACTTTGTTTTTGGTGTTATTGATATTGCTTCATCACAAATAGAATTCCACACTTTGTTTTTGGTGTTATTGATATTGCTTCATCACAAATAGAATTCCACACTTTGTTTTTGGTGTTATTTATATAGATAGAGAGAGAATTGATTTTTAGTAAATGTTAAGTTAAATGTTAAATAATAAGTTTAGTTATTTTTTTAGTAAATGTTAAATATTACATGTTTATGTTTAAGTTTAAGTGAGATCTACCCCATTACATGTTTAGGTTTATATTTACATGTGATCTACCCCATACATTTACCCTTGTTAGTGTCAGAATTTGTATTCTGCCATTAGTGATCAAAATCACTCTTTTCATATTGATTTCAGGGTTCCCACTCAGAATTTTTTTATTGTCATTCCACTAGGTCATGCAAAAAATTCACTCATTGATGGTAACCCTAGTCATAAAACCTCACTCTCCCTCAAAAGTTCACATTTGCTGGCCCACCTTCATGTCTTGCTAAGCATAAATCAATCTTGAAAGCTCATTTCACTGTCATTATGTCAGTCAAAGTCAACATGGAGTCTGGTTATTCAAGGTCCATTTAGGTCACTAGGTTTCATTTTCCAAGGTTCAATAATACTCCATTTCATCTCAATAAGGTCAGAAAAAGTGTGAGAGTGATTGAATAATACTTCTTTATCATTTGAAGAATATTTGTCAGCATGTAAATATGATTTTTAAAGGTTGTAATTATGGTTTCAGAGTATGATTTTCATACTAAAGTGTAATTTTATTCAAAACATAGATGTAATTTATTTTTAGTTTTTATGTAATTTTATGCTCATTATATGTAATAAGTATTGTCCCAACCTGCCAACTAAAACTCATATGCCAAACTGAAGATCAGCGAAGTCAAAATGTAAAGAGTGCCAAACTTCAGCACATTAACCTGCAAAGAAGAAAATTAAAGTGAAAAAGGTATTCAACAAAGTTTTCAAAGGTGAAATAAAACATTAGAAAAGTGGGTTTTAAATTAAAATATCAATTTCATTCAAGTGTTAAAGCCTTCATGACATCAAATTCAAACTCATTTGTCTCCTACCATCGTTGAGCACACTCCAAGAGGGAAAAATTTCGAGTTTTTGGGCAAAAATTTGCAAAAAATAGAGCAGAGGGCACACTTGTTTCTGCGAGGGCACACTCCCTTCTGCGAGGGCGAACTTGACAGAAAAATGGCGCACTTGGCCATTTGCTGATTATTTTGAAATTTCACTGTAATTTTGACTTTATCTCATAAATTGATGTTTCCACCTATGTAATTGAGGATGGAAAATGTAATTATGCTATGGATATGTTACATAGGGGTAGATTCATCAGGTAAAAGTTATCATTAAGTCAAATGAATCAGTTTGAATGTATTTAGGGAGGAGTCACTTAGAGCTCCCTATACTCTAGCTTTGAGTTCAGAATTTTGTGGATCTCTTCCTCACCTCATGGATTCGACCCCTGAGGATGAGTGAATGTTGTTTTGATGTTAATTTAGTCATTTTCTTCACACTTAGAAAGGGTTGGAATCAGTTTGGATGTTAGCTCATTGATCAAGGACTATTGTACTCAGTTTGGCCAGTTAATAAAGGAAAGTTGTAGCTATTTTTTGGGATAGATGTGGTATGATTTTTATCATTGTTTTTCCTTCAGTTTCATATGTTATAATGTGTTGTATTCATGTTCATTACATCTCTGTTGTATGATCTCTTTCAATTTGATATGCAAAATACATGCTTGCTCATGCTCTGTTTAGGGAAAGTTATCATAATTTGTCCATTTTCCTCTGTTTAGGAAGAATACATCTCCCATGCTCTTCCTAGCTCTTCATCAGTCTTAAAACCATCTCATCACAATCATCTTAAAGTGTTAAGCCTTATGCCTACCTTACCCCATTGAATCTATGCAACGCTATCTCATTTTCCTTGTCCTAGCTCCCTTGACCATACTTTCATCCAGCAACCTGACCAAAATCAATTATCAAAACCCCTGAACTCACTCCTAGCCTAAAATCTTAATATATTCAGCCTCCTACGCTGTGTTTTGTGGAGAGAGCCCTCTCCGACTTGGTAGGGCTAGATACCAAGTTAAAAGGTTGGCCCGTGGTTACCTTTGTTGGGATTGATTCCTCAGCCTTAGAAATCTAGCGGAGTCCAACATACTAGCGTCGTTGCTATGGAGCGAAAAGAAAAATTTTCCCTAGGTGTACGACAAAGATTTATTGGAAACTGGTCCTTTGGATGATAGGATCGAGTTTCATAAGGTTGATTTCATAATTGCAGTGCCTAAATCACAGATCTGGTTTCTCGAAGAAAGTATACCAGGTCCAACCCTGATCCAGATACGGTTTCTCTCGTTGAAAATCCTAAAAGATTCCTAAGGAGGCAAAGATCTCAGCCAACTTCAAGTTATTTGGATTCTCCTCCTCGAGATTTTGTAAGATCCTTCTCATTACCTTCTGATTTGATAGCCATTCAAGATTTAGTTTTTGATACTAAATTTGAGTTGTCATTGTTCATAACCAAATCTGAGACTGACTTGAATACAATAGTCCCTGAACCTTGGAGATTAGAGTTAAACCCATCATTCGTTGAGGCTGCAAATGAGACTGATGTCAAAATTTGGAGACAATATCACAAACTCGAAAAATTAGCCAACACCTTACATCACACTGCTGAAAAATGCATCATTCAATACCAACAAGAAACCCTTCACATCCCCGAAGCTTCCCAAACAGCTACCCCTTCATCATCTATCCCATCATCATCTCAACTTCCCCCTCAAGGACCTCCTCAGACCAATCCATCCCTCGTTCCTCCCCATCCACCACATTCAACATGAATTATGGCTCGATTCAGACCTTTAGTTCTCCTTGGTCAGCTTGCTGATCTGCCACAAGGATATGACCAAAGACTTCCCCTCTTTGATGAAAACTCTGAAATCACTGCCCGTCAGCACATGGCCAAAATCACAACCTTCATAGATCTTGAGGAGTTAGATGCAGATGATGCCAAGATGCGAATTATCACGTAAATTTTTTTCTGGTGAAGTTAAAACTTGGTTCCATGCCCTAACAACCAATTCTATTAGGACGCCACTGAATTAACTGATGCTTTCTTAGCCAGGTGGGATGAGAAGAAAAACCCCTTACAAATTCTTGCTGAGTATGATTCCCTGAGGCGCAATCCTAATGAATCCGTTGATGAGTATAATGCTCGATACCTCAGAATCTATAACTCCATCCCAAATGAAATGAAATCACCTCTTGGTTTGGCCCTCCTTCGTTATCCTGATGCTTTTGACCCAGACATGGCCTACACACTCAGAGAGAAATTCGACTACTCTAGAAGAAATGATCTGAAATTCAGTGAGTGTTGAGGCCAACAAATTGATTAAGAAGTCAAAACTCAAAATTGAACGTAAAGTAACCATTAAAGAGGAACCTTCCACCTCATCCGACACTAAATCTGATGCTTTGCTTAGGACCATGGAAAGGATGGTTGATAGAATGTTTATTTCAGATAGACAAATGGAGCCACAAGTTAGAAATCCGAACTTTCGAGGCCAGCAGCAACAACCTTAGTTCCGGATAAAGAAAAGAGAGCAAAGAGCTCCCGAAACACAGCAACAACAGAAAATTTAGACACTACTACAGCAGAACTACGCTAAGAGTGATGAAGAGGAAGAACCAATAGTAGAGGAAAACCTTCTTTTTACAACTGATGGCCAACCTATCTTTTTGACCAAAGGTGAAGAGTATGTGGAAAAAATAAGCTTACCGAGTGATAAAGACTACATAGTGGCCAATGACCATGAGTTATAAGTAGAATCTGATGATTATCAAAGAGGATACTTGAATGCATTCAGTTCCCAGCAATGGTAGTACTCCTTGAGGAGACGTGATGTTCCAATCAATCCACCTCCGCAAAAGACAGTCCAGCAGAAAGAAGTACCATAGAAGCAATCTTCTCAAGTCTATCAGAATAAGGGTAAAGAGATTGCAGCTCCAAATAATAACAAAATCAATCAGCCTTCTACAAGTGCACCTGTCAAAGAAAGAGATATTCAAAGGAAAGAAGCTGCACTGAAAGATCATGTTGAGAAAAGGGACATCGTCATAAAATAGGTAGACAGAACTATACCTTTCAGTTTAGAGTCAGAAATTTCAAAGTTAAAGGTGTTTATTCCTCTTACTGAATTGGTCAAAGTTGACAAGTATAAATCCCATGTAGTTAAACCCTTGAGAGTTGACCCTTTATCTGACAGGGTCAATATAGAGGATGATCAACCTGAGCTTGTATTTGGTCCTGCAATTGATGGTCAATCTGAAGATAGTAAGGTCCCTCCATTTTACTTGAGTCTCAAAATTCACCAGTTCGTTCTTCATAACACTATGTTAGACTCCAAGGCCTCCCACAACCTCATGCCCAATGCCATCACGGAGAAGCTTGGCCTTGACATAACCTGCCCATATCATGATTTATATTCTTTCGATTCTGGTTGTGTCCATTGTTTGGGTCTAATCAAAGATCTAATTGTCTCCCTAGAGAAGATCCCAACCAAAAATGTCCTAATGGACGTGGTGGTTGCTGACATTCCACCACGTTTTGGTATGCTGCTATCAAGATCCTGGGGGGCTAAATTGAGAGGTGCAATGTTGTTGGACTTTTCCTACGCAACCATTCCTACCTTTAGTTAAATGAGAAAATTATACCATGAGACGAAATTGAAATATATGATCATAAATAAGGAAAGACCTAATAACCATCCTATAAACGTTGTACATATAGACTTAGAGTCCTTCATTTTGTATAGTGATTCTGGATTAAATGATGTAGATTGTCAATTAGTAGAAATATAAGATATTCATGAGACTTTGGATTGCATTAGAACAGTGTTAGAAAAAGAAAAAGAAAAAGAGAATCTGCCTACTACATTTGAACAACCATCAGAGAAGGTAGATGAAAGTTTAGAACAACATAAAGAAATATATCATAAAATTGTGTCAAAACAGAGACAAGAGTTTCAGCACCTTGAGGACGAAAGTGGTCTTTGGAGCATGGAATTTGATGGTGTCGTTGGAAAAGAAGGTGCCGACATTGGTTTATGGATCTGTAGCCCATTTCAACAGCAAGATAAAGTCCCTAACAATGTTTGATTTTGTTCCTACAAATTAGCATTTGATTGAATGAATAATGAGGCAGAATATGAGGCACTCATTACCGGTACGAAAATTTTGAAAAAATTGGGAGCTAGAAGAATTTCAGTCTATGGTGATTCAGAGATGGTAATTAAACAAGTCAAAGGTGAGTATCAAGCTAATCACCCAAGGATGAGGCAATATAGGAATGTAGTACTTGATATTTTGAGAATGTTTCCAGAATATACACTTATAGTTGTGCCAAGGATGCAAAATCTTATGGCTGATTAATTAACCACCGTTGCAAGTAATTTTAGACTTTCAATGTTTTCAAATAGAAAATTTGAGATTCATGTGAAGCACAGGCCCGTCGTTCCTGATAACTTGCGATTTTGGCAAGTATTCTGGGATGATAAGCAGGTGAACAATCTCCTTGAAAGTGAAGGTGAGTTTGAGAACTGTTCTATGGACTGTTGGAAATACTGTCAGGGGGGTGAATCAGTATTTCTTTCCAATTTTTATTTTTACCAGTTAGATCACTTATCATTAGAACACAAAATGAACAATAAGAATATATTCTTTTATTATATTCTTCAATAAAATATGTACAATAGGTGTAGGGCTCCAACCCTAGACGAAGACACCAATCTTCAATCTTCCAGGCTCCAACCTGTTTCCAAGCACCAACTTGGACTATTGTGAGGCTCCAACCTCTAGGGCTTCGACCCTATCTATCTAAGGCACCAACCTTGTGTTTAGAGGCTCCAATCCCAAGGGCACCAACCCTTCTTTCGTTTAGGCTCCAACCTGGATTCTTGAGGACACCGATCCTCTAGGGCTCCAACCCTATCTTCCAAGGCACCGACCTTGTCTCTATGAGGCTCGAACCTCTTGGGATCCAACCCTTAACTTCACTTCGTCAAAATATGTTTGGTTATTCTTCATGGCTCCCAAATTCTTCTTCAACGAGCCCTGTCAATCTTCAACAATGTCATCACTTAGTCTCCACGTCACTTCATCAATGACAACCTAGTCCTCTTAGAAGGTGTCACCACTGCTCTTCACCCAAACAAAGATCTCCAAAAGTCACCTCATGATGACATCAATAATGCATCATGATCTTCAATGTTATTTCCAAGATCACTTAAGGCTTCTCAACAAAATATCTTCAATCTTCTTCAAGGTCACTCCACATAGTCTTCTTAGTCTTATCTTCAAGTCTTCTTCATTGTTTTTCTTTTCTGTTATACTTCTGCTTCACAAATCTCCCTTGATCCCGAAATACTGTCCTCGATAAGTTGTTCTTTAAGAATGTCTTTAATATGTTTAAGAGTGCCTTTGATTCTACTCCAAGGTACCTTCTAAAATAGTTCAAGCCTCTCTTAGATCAAGGTCTGTAATTCCGATTTCCTTGTCCAATTTTGAATGACAACCCACCACAGATATAAGGTCTGAGACTTGATGAGATACTAAGTTTGAGCTCCCAACATATTTTAACCAAACAATTAAGCTCTCAATATCTTATCGGCCTCCTTAAAAAGTCAAACAGTCCACATTGTGGTCTCTTGCAATTTTTGGATTCTTGTTGTATGCCTTCATGGAATTTTTGGATTCTTGAAGTGCCCCTTCCTACAATTTTCGAATTCCTGAAGTGTGCCTTCCTGCAATTTTCAGATTTCTGAGGTGTGCTTTCCTGCAATACGGGTTGTAAAGCTGCTACAGGTAATTGAATTCAGGTCAGCACAGGTCCGAGGGTATATATGTGTGAAGGGCTGTCCCACAATTCTATGAAATTTAAACCAAACTGCCCACTGTTCTAAACTGAGGTTCAAAATAATTGTCCTGTCCAACAAATCTGTGATCCGAACTATGTATTTAGCTTTGAATGACAAAAGATCAGCCCAAACAATTAATCATTTTCAGCCTCTATGGCTTCTCTCCTCGGTGATGTTCCTTGCTGTATATAACTCTGAATTTCTTGACCAAAAATTGATCATGGAGATGAATTCTGAAACCTTATTTATATTGATTTCAGCCTTTAAAGAGAGGACGTGACCGTTGGAGATGAGAGCTGACATATGTATGTTAACTCAGGTCGGCTATATAAAACATATATTTTTCTAAACTTAAAAATTCATTATCTCACAAACTACTAGGAGTTTTGGGACAAATAAGGGCTTGTTGGAAAGGAAAAATTATGCTCTAAAAGATGGTGTATGAATCATATTGAGAGGCTGCCTCTAAGGTAGTGAAAAACATTTTTTTTAACTTGACTGATCATTAATTAGTGCAGAAGGTGATGGACAACAAGAGGTCATTGGGTCTTCTTCATTTTTATGACTCCAACGATGTCTTTATATTACTTCCACATCATCATGAGGTCTAGAAAGGAGTGTATCATCCATGTCATCACATAAATGGTGCAGTAATATGTTATGCAGCCTTTATTAATTTGTTATTGGGGAAAGATCCAAAGTAGTCTTTCAGCCATGTCATCAAGACCATTATCAAGTATGGTCATTTTAGAGTATGACGTCATCACTTGTATGGCTTCATCAAGTATAGGCCTCCACATCAAGGGTAAGGACATCATCCAGGTTCTAGGCTTCTTCACGAGATTATGGTACCATCATGGACATCTAGGGAATTATGATCAATAGGCATTTAGGACAAGATTTCTTCATAGACTTTGACATCATCATTAATGGTCTCCTAGTCAGAGTCATGGCATCATCATCTGGAACTAGGCATTTCAAGAATATTGACATCACAATCAACGCCATATTGGCATCAATGAAAACCATGAATAACATGGACGAAGTGTACAACAAGGATGACCAAGTCATCGAGGTAGCTCAGGTTGACATACTTCAGCTCAAGGACATAATATTCCCAAAGGTCTCATACCTTTCGAAGAATTATTTGATCAAGATGATGTGGCAAGAAATCATACTTTGGTTTCCACAGAAAAAGGCGTAGAGATGTCAATATCGGAACAACGGATCAACCAAAGTTCATCAAGATTTCAAAGTCTTTGTCTCCCGAGGTAAAGACTAAATATGTTGATTTTCTTACTGAGTTTTCTGATGTGTTTGCTTGGGATTACGCAGATCTAAAGGTGTACGATAAAGATATCATTCAACACACCATCCCGATAAAGCTAGATTAAAATCCTTTTAGGCAGAAGCTCAAGAGAATAAACCCAAAGTTTTTGCCGTCCATTGAGAAGGAAGTAAACAGGCTCTATAAGGCAGGTATTATTGTTCCAATCATATTTTTTGATTGGATGTCAAATTTGGTTCCAGTGCGAAAGAAGAACGACAAAATCTGACTATGTATAGACTTCATAAATCTAAACAAAGTGTCACTGAATGACAATTACCCGTTGCCTAAAATGGACCACATACTTCAATGAGATGTAGGAGCCACCAGGATGTCATTGCTGGATGGTTACTAAGGGTACAATCATATCCTTGTGCATGAGGATTATTAGGACAAGACAACATTCACTACACCATGGGGTACGTTCAAATATGCAAAGATGTCGTTTGGTTTGAAGACTGCCGGGGCCACTTTCCAACGTGCCATGGACATAGCATTCAGTAACGAGAAGGATGAATTCCTTTTTGTTTATTTAGATGATTTGATTGTTTATTAAATTTAGATGATGAACATTTACACCATTTGAGAGTTGTGTTCCAGCGATGTAGAAAATTTGGAATATCTCTCAACCTAAAGAAGTGCCTATTTGCTATGGAAGAAGGAAATATTCTTGGTCACATCATCTTAAAGGATGGGATCTGGATAGATCCTTCTAGAGTCGAAGAGATACAACAAATCGATTTCCCTCGCAACAAGAAGGAAATACAAGCGTTCAACGACAGGATGAATTTCTTACGTAGATTCATTCCCAACTTAGCATGGCATCTTAGAGAGTTAACTAACATGCTAAAGAAGGAGAATGATGTAAAAATGTTTGAAGATGCTCGAAAGTCATTCAACTCGGTGAAATTTTCTTTGACTACTGCTCCAGTTTTGACAAGTCCCGATTATTCACTAGATTTCATTATATTTCTTTCGCTTCTGAGCATACTTTGGCAGCGGTACTAAAGCAGAAAAAAGATGGGACAAAGCTGCCAATAGAATTCTTTAGCCACACAATAAGGGATGCAACCCTCCGATACAAAATTATCAAGAAACATGCCTTGGCTTTGGTTAAAGCACTCAAGGATTTCCATGTTTATATTTTTCACTCACATATTTTGGCATATGTTCCAAACGCAACTGTTAAAGAAGTACTCATGCAAACACATCTAGAAGGAAGGAGAGGTAGATGGATAGAAGCACTCTTGGAGTATGACCTTGAGATCAAGCCCACCAAGCCGATCAAAGGTCAAGGCTTAGCCAAGCTCATGGCTGAGTCAAATCTCCATGCACTAGACATCAATCTTATATCAGCATTGTCCGATGAGGAAGAAGGTGTAAGTCTCATTCAGGTATCATATCTCTTTTCATCATCTCCACAATATGATGATATCATTTATGTTTTGCAACATTTGAACCCTCCTTCGAGCATGTCAAAGAGTAAGGGCAGGTCCTTGAAGCTTAAGGCTTCAAAACATTGCATACTAGATATCACACTCTGTTATCACTCCAATAATTCTCAAGGGTTGTTATTTTTTTTTGGTTTAAAGAATATTAGAGGTAACCACAAACCTACTTTTAAGCCTTAGGATCTAGCCTTCCTAATGGTCAGAGAGGGCTCTCTCTATATGATTTATCTTTGTTGATTGTAGTTGATTTTAGGCTAGTTATGTAGGGTTACTTGGGAATTGATTTTGGATTTGGTTTGGTGGTGAAATCACTTACTCAGATGGATAGATGTAGTTATGTATTCCATTGGGCTAATGGAGTCAAAGTGTCAAGCAACAGAAGCAGGATTAAGGTTCTAAAGGGAAGTATTCACAAGGCAAGATAGTTTAGTCACTTCAAATCCTTAGGCTGATGGTGAAAATGGTTTCAATCGGTGTAAGAGAGCAATTAAGGGTTCTCAAATCTGGATAATGAGTGAAAAGACAGAGGTCAATCGAAATAAGGGAGCAATTAAGAATTCCCTAATCTGGATATTAGAAGAAAAACATATAAATGATAAACAGTTCAAGACAAAGTGTAATTAAACATATTCTGTAATAAAATTCTAGTTATATCATTTAGATTTAAGCAAATATATGAGCATGTGAAAACTTCAGAAACAAATAATTGAACAAGTATAAAGTACTTCACTGTAATGGCCCAACACATGAATCCTGTAATATAATATCTTTATTTCTTTAATCCAGTCCGCTGACTTGAAATTGGTACAATCACCCTCAAGTTCCATAATAGTACAACTATAGAAATGTTCAACAATTCATCCACACTAAATACTTCAAAATGAGAAGTATTTATACAAAATATCTTACAAAATATCCTAAAACAACTTAGGAATTATTCAAGGAAAAAAGAAATATCTTCATGCAAGAATATAGAGACAATTATCTAACTAATGCAAGTTGTCCCTACTTTTATTGAATTTAATGCTTGTTGTATTTTATTTGTTGTTAATTTCTCTCTTTGTTGTTTGCTCAATGTAGGCTGCTTGTTAGGAAGTGGAGTGTCCTATACGCTAGCAGCTTTCATCTCTGCTTTGTAATTTCTGTCTTGACTTTAACTCTGACTGTAAACTGATGCTCTTTATTCTGATACTCTTTAACCTTTTGACTGTTGTTCTTTACTGCAAACTGTCACTGTAAAACATCATGCTCTGTTCTATCTTTTCCTAACTCATATTTTTCTCATTTGATTGCCTTGTTTGACTATTTTGATCTTCATAGTAAATCAATCAATTTATCCCATAGTTCAGCCTCTAGTAGCCTACTTTTCACCGTCCTCCTGAATATCTCATCAGCCTCTATGTATTTTGAGAATGTAGGCTTGTTGACAAATAGGTGTTTCACCTCATGTTGCAGGTAAAACAGATTCTCAAAATTCTTGTAAAGTACCTTCGCTGTTGGAATACCTTGCATGGCTGAGTTATTGGCTTGCTCCTTAGCCACTTCTTTCATCTTCTTATCATAATAATCCCGATTCATTAGTTTATCATGAAGAACTAATGGATTCGGAAGGCCTTTTTGTCTGAGAGTGTCAAATTTCATCATGAATCTTGTGATGGAAACTTCTATGTTTTGGCATTTTTTCTTCCAGTTGTTTCATCAAATTCTTTTTAGAAATAACCTTCCTAACTTCTAGGATGGTTTCTGTTCTATCACCGATTCCAATTTCTTTAAGTTCTTGCCTATTCTTGGAATTAAGGAATTTGATGATTTCATTAGCCTCTTCAGGCTTCTTACCAAGCTCTTCTTTGATCTTCTGGATAACTTCTCTTGCTGCTTTGACTAAGTCTTTCTGTTCATAGATAACCTGTATAGATGGCCAAATATCATTGACAGATTCAATGATATTGTTCCATAGCTGCTGCTTGGCTTGTGCCATGGGTTCTTTTAGTGTTAGATCTTTTCCTAACTTCTTAAATTACTCATTCAACCCGTTTTCCCTCTATTCTTCATTCTTGTGCATTATCTTAGCAAGTTTTTTTTCATCTTCCAAAATTTTCAGCTGTTCTTTAAGTCTATTAATTTCATTTGTCTGAATAGAAATGTCCTGCATAGCTTTTACTAGTTTACTTGCTTCATATGTAGGCTCGAATGTTGTTGTTGAACAATCTATTGATGAAGTTGTTGATGAGGTGACTGGAAGTGTTGTAGCCATTAGGACTGTAGGAGCCAATGATTCTACTAATGTGGAAGGCACAACTGTTGTGACTACATGAATTACAGTGGCAAGGATTTCTTCTCTGGCCTTTTTCTCCTGGACCAACTTGTCCATTTCATTCTCCATTTATTTTATTTGGGCAGTAAATTGAAGTATGAGATTCATCATCTCATCTTTCTGATTTGCATCCTGTAACACTTCCTTTGCTTGAGGATGTTCAGTAGGAGGCAACTTAAGTTGCTTCTTTAATGCAAAAATGCATGCATTCTTCTTTTTAATCAATTCATCTGCAACTTTGACATTACTAGGATCATATCCTACTTCAATAACCAAATCTTCCAGTGATTTGATTCTATTTTCCATAGCTTGAGAGGATGATTTTTCTAACTTGAGCTGATCTTTGATGTTTACAAGAGTGTTTTGTAGCTTCTGTACACTCATGACCTTATTTGTCATTATTGAATAAAGCATTTCACTAGCTTGTTTGTGAAATTCTATTTGATCAATAGGATGAATATCATCTGCTTGAAATTCATATGATGACTTTTTGTAATCAGCTAATGATTTAGGATGCTTTACTTTAGGCTGCAGGAAGGTCATCTGCATCTTCTTGGTTTTGTAGTCAAAAGCAGAAAGAAATTTTCTTTGGTCACTGGGTGACTGTTTCCAATACTGGTTGTATGTATCAGTCTTTAAAGCTTCATTTCTCATCTTTATCTCTCTGTATTTTTGCATGATGTCCATGTCCTTCTCTTCTGGTTTTCTAGATGAGGACAGTTCAACACTGTGTTGCTTCTGTATAAGCTGAGTGTTTGAAGTTGAAGGCTGATGTGTTTCTTTAATCACTGTAGGAGGTGCATTGTCCTTTGCTACTGAATCTGTATTAATCACTTCTATTGTTTCTACTCCATTGACAGGATTTAATTTAGGCTTCTTCCTGTACATCAATTTAAATTTGGTTTCATTTGTAGTCTCTGCAGTATATGATCCTTCCTCTCTAATTCTCTTTGAGCTTTTATCTTCTTGGGTTGGAGTCTACAAAGTTTGACTAGTATCACCTTGCTTCTCTACCTCTATCAAGGTGTTCTCCAACCATTCGGATTGGTTAGAGTAGTTCTCAATATCCGGTTTATTCTCATGTACATAAGGAGTTAGTTTGCATTTAACTCTCAGTTTACTTATTACTCCTAGAGGATCATAATACCATAGAAAACTCTTACCGAATTTAAACTCCTGCAAATACTTTTCAGCCTCTGGACCTACATCTCTGTTATTACAATGAAAGGGCCAACTTGATTCTTTGTTTTGAACTGTGTCTTTTTCTTAGCTGCCAGGAAATTGATTGCATCAGAATTAATAATCTGTCTATATATTCAAGGGAAAATAACCTCATTGGGAGGTATTTGGGCAGTTTATATGGAACAAGGTTTGATCCATATACCCTTATCTGTATATGGTTTTGGTACAAGTACCAATCTCCTATCCTATTATGCTCTGACAACTGTAAGACCTTTTTAACCTCCTCACTGATTCTGGGTTGCATGCTACTGTTCAACATATTGACGATAGGATTAATGAAGGAATCAATAAACTCTGTATAGGTGGACTGTGTGGAGTCTTTTCTTATTAAAGCGGTCCAAAATATGACTGACTATGGGTTTCCTTCAACATCAAGCTTCTGAAGGTTGATGGAAAATTTATCAGACTGAAAGTACAAAAACATATGAAATAGGATTGATGCATACTTAAAAACACATTCTTCAGGCATTTTGACAAACTGTTCATGAATATTGTCAACTAGGTATTGTGAAAAATTGAAAATGGTAGCAGGAGGCTGACCAGGTGTGAAGGTAGATAAAAAACCTAGTACTGCAACATCAACATGCTCATATGTGAAATAACCAAGAATAAAAGACAGCATGCTAATGATATGTCTGGTTCTTTTAGAAAATTTTGCAGATGTGTAAGGAGGATTTATCTTGGGAATTTCTACAGATGAAGGCATGAAAGTTTGAAATATCTGGAACCTCTTGGGGAAGTCTAGATTCAGATAGAATTGTGTAAGAGCTTCAATGGACAAAGGGGTTTCATCTAGCCTGGATTTGATCTGGAGCATTTGATTGATTGACTCATCTGTAATAGTAAATAGAATATCTTTTTTAGCGTTTATTATGGCTCTCTGGTCAGGGAAATAACAAGATTGACAAATTTTGATCACTTATGGGCACTGGAATGTTTGTGGGAATACATACTTTGGAAAATTAGATTCCGAAATGAAAAATTAGATTCCGAAATGAAAACCTCATCTACTTGGTCTATGGATTTTTCATGGCTCCAGTAGTGGAGCTCAAGAAGGTTAAATTCGGTGACTGTGTCATTAATCTTAAAATCTTTGTCAGCCAGGGGAGTGTGTTCTACATCTGCAACTGGGGGTTGTAGAGGATTGACAGATACAATACTTTTGGAAGCCATTGTTCTGTAATTAATCTTTGACTTAGAAAAAACTGATTTAGGCCTATAGGAGCACCTCAGACAGATGATTAGCAGTTTGCAGACTGATTTAGGATGAAAAAGGGGTCTATCCTCTGGTATAAAATGATTTAAACAGTTCAAATTATAGTCTCTATGCTTAAAAACAGTTTTTAGGACCTCAGAATTCTGCAAAAGGACATTTAGGGTCTGCAGAAAAGGATTTGGAAGGCGAAAAGGGCTTTCTTTTAGGTCTGCAGAGGTTTAAACTTCTTCAATTATTCAATCTCTGTGATTTAAAACAGTCTTAGGCCTCAGAATATGTGAAAAGATGCATAGGGTCTATAGAAAAACTAATTTGGGAAACTACAGAGGTTCCTTTTGGTCTTATAAGGCTCTTATGCTAATTCAATTACTTATTATTCTCTTTATGTAAGCACGGGTCTTAGTATTTTGAGGAATACCTGGAGAAATATGGAGATTTGATTTGCAGAAGGATTCTGGGGTTGCTGAATGCTTTTCTGAGGCTTCAAAGGTCTTTAATAGTGCTTTGGATGACTTCTGCAATGTCTTTTGGTGTTGAGATTCAACAAGATGACGAGCTTAGTGAAAAGAGTCGCCTTCACTAAGTGGGCCCGCTGGCTATTTTTCGCGCAAGTCTATTTTTAGACATGTCGATCATATTCCATGAGTTGCAGGATGCTATTTGTGGATGGTTGGTCAAGTTGGAAAAATAGATGGACTTCTATTTTTAGACATATTGGGCGGAATCTATTTTTAGATTGCCAGTCTAAAAATAGATATGTCGAATATTATTAGCTCTTAATAATATTTGGACTCTAAACATTATATTATTCTCTTGGAGCACTTCAGTTAAGTGCACAGATGTGGCACAGGAGCTGAAAGAAGGAATTATGCTATTCCTGAGGGTTAAGTGGAGCTATTGCATGGATACTTCAGTTAGAACTCATGTGACAGAGTTTGGTGGAGTTATTGAGGTAGTTGGTGGAGTTGTGTTCAGTTTAACTGAGTTAAACATGGTTGAGCTAGTTGTATCTAGTCTAACTGATTGATACACTAGTGAGAGTGGTGTGAATTAATTATTAATTAATTCACTAATTATTAACTCATTAATCAACTAAATAATACATCAGTTAACTACAGTGCATGGATAGTTTCAGTGGAGACCAGTGGAGAGATAGGTGAAAGGGCAAGATGACTATCAGTTGTGACTATAGTGATGCATTGATTGCATCCAACACTCAGTAGAGATGCCAATGAGGATTGCGCAGTGCAAGCCAGGTGGATTCGAGTTCATTCAAAGCCATTCTTCAGCAGGGATTGCGCTGTAGAGGCAGGCTAGCAGGTGGCAGAGATCGGTGCGTGGATTTGCTAGATCGGACCTGATTAGTGTGTAGCGATTGTATTGTACTGAGAGCTTGATATGATTAGCTTTGTATGAGGATTGTTACATGATCTCTATGACATATATTATATACAGATAGTTGGGGTTTTTAGCTTCAGGCTTTCCCGTTAAAACATTGTGTTAATGTGTGTGATTTTTTACAGTTTCATGTGTGCATTGCAATTGTGTTAATTTCCACATGTGATGATCAATGGTGGAATAGATTCTGTATTGTGCATGAAGTTAAAATAGTGTGTGATCAGGAGAATCTTGGATATATAACGTATTAGTTATATAATTTCTACATTTGGCAACAAATGGTTGAATTCTCGTTGAATTGGGCTTAAAATGAGGTTGGCAACGTGATCTTTGCTTGAAAATCGGTTGACAATGCTCTTTCTGCGTGAAGGTGTAACAGAAATGGTAAAAAGGGTGCAAAGGGTGGCTATATGCATTTTAATCAACAATGATTATATCATTGAATGCGCGGTTGATTTGAATTGACAAGGTGGTTTGTGCAAGGGGCGGGAGAAATTTCTTAGTGGTTTTCGCTAGGGCCAAAGGTGGTTGGCAGTATTATTTGTGGCGATGCGATCAAATGAAAATTCAACAAGTAGCCATGAGCGGAGCTCCGAAAACCATGGATATCGCAAGGTATGGGGTATGTTAACAATCATGCTATTGGATGTGCGACAAGGCTTGCTAGACGTTGGATCTAATCGGTTGAGATCCGACGGTTGGGAGGATGCGACGGATGCGTCGGGATTGGATAGGCATGGGGCATGGGTAATATGATATGCTGGTGATTAAATATTTTCATTGGTCGGGGTTTAAGTTTTAAAGTTATGCAATGAGTTATATATGCATAAAAGCTATGGTTTAATATACATGAGGTCGAGCCTATTATGATAGGCATGATTTATAGTAGGTGGGTCCGGGATATATCACATGTGGAGAAATTAAACCATAGGTTATATAAAAATAATGGGTTGAGAATGATATATACGGGGATTATTTTAATACGGGATAAAAGGTTTAATGCGGGAGTTAAATATAATAAAGTTAAATGTTAGTAATATATATAATGCGGGAGATTAAATACACAAAGTTTAACTTTAAACTGATATCGGGAAGGCATTTTTTCACCGTGGGACCCGACATATCACCTTTTTTAAAGAAATACTTAGGATAACGATATTTTTTGGGTTTTTAATGTATTTTTGAATGAAAATGGAAGTTTAATAAAGGATTTTTACTTTTCCAAAGGATAAAGTGCATTTTAACATAGGAAAAGGGATTTTTGTAGAAAAAAGAATGAATTAAGGGGGAAAGGGTTAAAATGAAGGGGAGGGGGTATTTTTATAAGGGAATGATTTTGAAAGGAAGTTAGTAAATGAAATGACCAATTTTCTGCTATCCATGCCTTGTGAAAATTGCTTCTGCCTACCCATCTTCTATCCTAACATTTTTTTTCTTCATTTACATAAGTGAATTTGAGCTTGCAGACCCTTATTTATGTTTCTTTTAAGCATGAAACTAATTGATTCTATCCTTATTTCTTCCAAGGACTCAGATTGAACTATTGAGATCCTTATTATTCTCTACCTAACTACTGATTTTCCAAGATTAAACTGTTTGGCTATATCTTTATTCTCTATCTATCAACATGAAATTTAAAGCATAAAAGGTCAAGATTAAGCAGTTTGACCTTTATGTATTGTGGCATTTTTAACAAGCTGCACATAATATTATTTTTTCAAAGTGAAGTAAAAAGTAGTGGCATTTGAATTTGCATCACTTTCATGATCTATTTTTATCTCTTTTTGTTCGGGGTTCATTTTTTATTCCTTTTTTTATCTTCTTTCTTTCAAGTCCTTTGATTTTTCTTTTAGGAATTTTACCCTCTTTACATTTTTTTATTTTTATAATATGGGAATTTTTTTTTGCAGAAAGAAAAGTATGTACATATTACAAGACTAATCAAAGTCAATTCAAAATTATGAATCCTATTATTATAGGACCCTAACACACTCTACTGGAAGGATCCTGGAGGTGTTTTACTCAATTTCTTGGTTGAAAACGAGTCCAAAGAAGTGATGAAGGATTTCCACAAAGGATATTGTGGAGGTCACTTATACTGGAAGGCCAGGACCAACAATGTATTGAGAGCAGGTTACTATTGGGCGACATTGTTTGCATATTTATACAAGACGATCATTAGCTACCATGAATGCCAACTTTTCCAAGGTAAACGTAAGCTTCTTCCTTTACCATTACAACCCATTTAAGTTCAAGCTCCTTTCCAACATCGGGGCTTAGATTTCATTGGTGAGATACATCCACCCTCATTCACTCAACACAGATGGATACTTACCGATCGAAGCGATCCCAACCAGGCAAGCTACAGACTCTATTATAACTCAGTTTTTAGAAACTAATATCTTGTCCTGGTTTGGTTGTCCTAGAAATATCATCACGGATAACGCTGCAACCTTCAAATCGAAGAAGATGACAGAATTATGTGACAAGTATAACATTAAGTCGGGTCATTCTACAACATACTATCCATAGGGTAACGGATTGGCAGAATCCTCCAATAAGTCTTTAATCAACATAATAAAAAAGATGTTGGAGGTGAATAAGAAGAATTGGCACAAGAAGCTAATTAATGCACTGTGGGAAGATCGGTAAGCTGCAAGAAATCCATTGGCATGTCTCCATTTCAGGTAGTTTACGATGTGGACACAGTTTTTCCTTCTTCATTGGTTGTCCCAGTCATGAAACTTTTACAAGAAGCGGGAAGCGAAGAGAATGACATACAATGCCAGATAAACCAAATGATTCACCTGCAGTAGACAAGAGAAGAAGTGTTTCAGAACACTTCCAAGCTCCATGATAAGATCAAGCATATCTATGACAGAAAAACCAAGGAAGATGATTTCAAGATCGGTGATGTAGTACTCTGCTGAGATGCCAGGAATGAAGACAAGGGTAAGCACGAGAAGTTCGATAATTTATGGAAAGAGCCTTTTAAGATCGCATCTTTTTGTGTAAAATGCATTTCTCTTGGAATAAATGGATGGGAAAGATTTCTTAGGAGGGCTAGTTAATGGTAGGCTCCTGAAGCACTATATTTATTGATCTTAAATTGTGAAAATTTTCTCATCTTCATTGTATATATTAGTTTTATAGTCCTGCAAGTATGAAGTAGAAAAGCACTGGAGTTCGGAGCCTGAAGTGAAGTCCATGGAGGTTCATTAAGTTTCTGCCATTTTCATTTTTAGTTTTCAGAAAAGTAAGTTAAGTTTTGAGTCATTTTTCAATCAATTTCAGTCAGTTTGTTTCATTGAGTTGTCAGTATTTAGTCATGCATTTCAGCTTGAGTTTTTTTGACCATATTGGCCCAATGGAAGAGACAATGATATGCAAAATCTAGAGTTTTGTGGTTCTTGAAACCTCTTTCAAAGCTATCATCCCCAATAAGGCCAATGTTAGTGTCAGAATTTGCATTCTTCCATCAGTGATCAAAACCACTCTTTTCATATTCATTTTAGGGGTCCCACTCAGAATTTGTTTTTATCATTCCACTAGGTCATGCAAAAAATTCATTCACTGATGGTAGTCCTAGTCATAAAACCTCACTCTCCCTAAAAAATTCACATTTGCTGGCCCACCTTCATGTCTTTCTGAGCATAAATTAGTCTTGAAAGCTCATTTCACTATGCCATTATGTCAGTCAAAATCAACATGGAGTCTGGTTATTCAAGGTCCATTTAGGTCACTAGGTTTCATTTTCCAAGGTTCAATAATACTAAATTTCATCTCAATAAGGTCAGAAAAAGTGTGAGAGTGATTGAATAATACTTCTTTATCATTTGAAGAAGATTTGTCAGCATGTAAATATGATTTTTAAAGGTCGTAATTATGGTTTCAAAGTATGATTTTCATACCAAAGTGTAATTTTATTCAAAACAAAGATGTAATTTATTTTTATTTTTTATGTAATTTTATGCTCATTATATGTAATAAGTACTATCCCAAGCTGCCAACTAAAACTCATATGCAAAACTGAAGATCTGTAAATTCAAAATGTAAAGAGTGCCAAACTCCAGCACATTAACCTGCAAAGAAGAAAATCAAAGTGAAAAAGGTATTCAACAAAGTTTTCAAAGGTGAAATAAAACATAAAGTGGGTTTTAAATTAAAAGATTAATTTCATTCAAGTGTTAAAGCCTTCATGACATCAAATTCAAACTCATTTGTCTCCTACCATCGTTAAGCGCACTCTAAGAGGGAAACATTTCGAGTTTATGGGCGAAAATTTGCAAAAAACAGAGCAGAGGGCACACTTGTTTCTGTGAGGGCGCACTTGCTTCAGCGAGGGAGCACTTCCTTCAGCGATGGCACACTCCCTTTTGCGAGGGCGCACTCCCTTATGCTAGGGCGCACTTGACATAAAAATGGCACACTTGACCATTTGGTGATTTTTTTTTTTAAATTTCATTGTAATTTTGACTTCATCTGAGAAATTGATGTTTCCACCTATGTAATTGAGGATGGAAAATGTAATTATGTTATGGATTACCTAGGGGTAGATTCATCAGGTAAAAATTGTCATTAAGTCAAATGAATCAGTTTGAATGTATTTAGGGAGGAGTCACTTAGAGCTCCCTATACTCCATCTTTCAGTTCAAAATTTTGTGGATCTCTTCCTCACCTCATGGATTCAAACCCTGAGGGAGTGAATGTTGTTTGATGTTTATTTAGTCGCTTTCTTCACTCTTAGAAAGGATTGAAATAAGTTGGGATGCTAGCTCATTGATCAAGGACTATTGTACTCAGTTTGGCCAGTTAATAAAGGAGAGTTGCAACTATTTTTTGGGATACATGTGGTATGATTTTTATCATTGTTTTTCCTTCAGTTTCATATGTTATAATGTGTTTTATTCATGTTAATTACATATTTTTTGTATGATATCTTTCAAGTTGATAGTCATAATACATGCTTTCTCATGCTTTGTTTAGGGAAAGTCATCATAATTTTTCCATTTTCCTCTGTTTAGGAAGAATACATCTCCTATGCTCTTCCTAGCTCCTCGTCAGTCTTAAAACCATCTCATCACAATAATATTAAAGTGTCAAGCCTTATGCCTAGCTTGCCCCATTGAATCTTTGCAACCCTATCTCGTTTTCCCTGACCTAGCGCCCTTTACCATACGTTCATTCAGCAGCCCGAAAAAAATTAATTATCAAAACCCCTGAACTCACACCTAGCCTAAAATCCTAATCCATTAAGCCTCCTAGGATGTGTTTTGTGGAGAGATCCCTCTCCGACTTGGTAGGGCTAGATACCAAGTTAAAATGTTGGCCCGTGGTTACCTCTGTTGGGATTTCTTCCTTAGCCTTAGAAATCTGGCGGAGTGATAACAACCCCCATACCTGTTAAATGTTTACATGTACATTTACGGTTTACTGTTTTACTTGAGATCTACCCCATCTTGGGTTGTAGAGGCCCTCTGGGCGCAATAAAAAAAGGTTTTATTTATTTACCATACCTTTATTTTATGTATATTTCTATTTATTTACCATACCCACATACATACATGTTAAATGTTTAAGTTTATAGGTTGTACATTTATGTTTATGTTTTTACTTGATATCTACCTCTTTTACTTGAGATCTACCCCCATCTTGGGATGTAGAGGCCCTCTCAGCACAATAAAAAGAGATTTTATTTATTTACCATACCTTTAGTTTATTTCTATTTATATTTATTTACCATACCTATTTTTTAGTGTTTTTAAACCTCTTTATATTTTAAATTTATATTGTGTTTATACATAATAATAATTAGATTGATTTTTAAATAGGGCCGACATTAGATTAAAAATGTTCAATGTTAAACATTAGGTTAACATTTAAGTTTACTTATTTGAGTAAGATAATCTACCAACTTACATGTTTGAGTAAGATCATCTACCCCATACGTTTACTTTAGATCATTTACCCCCATACTACATGTTTGAGTAAGATCATCTACCCCATACATTTACTTAAGATCATTTACCCCCATACTACATGCTTGAGTAAGATCATCTACCCCATACGTTTACTTAAGATCATTTACCCCCATACTATGCTATAGAGCTCCTATCAGTGCAATGATATGACCCACATTAGATTAAAAATGTTAAATGTTAAATGTTAAACATTATGTAGAGCTCCAACACAATAATAATTAGATTTATTTTTAAATAGGGCAATAATAATTAGATTTATTTTTAAATAGGGCCCAAATTAGATTAAAAATGTTAAATGTTAAACATTAGGTTTAGGTTTACATTTACGTTTAAGTTTACATGTTTACGTTTACATGTTTACCTGAGATCCACCCCCATACACCGCCGTACAGGACTCCACCCCCATACAGGGCTGGTTTACTTGAGATTCACCCCCATATAGGGGCTGTAGAACGCCTCTCGGGGAAATGATGTATTAGAGGAAGGATATTACCAAATTATCAAATCTTGGCCATTCGTAATTTTAAAATTCGAAATTCCTTAAACTTAAGCGCTTTAAAAGTCCAGTTGGCCAATCTTTTTTCTAATTTAATAGTGAGGTTCTCCCAATTTGATTTGGCCAAAGGTTTGTCGGTGAGGGGGACACCCAGGTATCTGGAAGGGAAGTTGCATATTTTGAAGTCAAGAATCCTGGCAATGTTTGTTTGGATATTCAGGTTGGTGTTAAGGAAAAGAAATTTGTATTTCTCCACATTGATGGAGGTTCCTGAGGCATCGAAAAACTCAGCCAAGATTGATTTGAAAGAGTGGGATTCTTTGACAGTGGGAGTGCCCATGAGGGGGGTATAAAATTGTAAATATTGATGCCAGATATGTTCCCTTGAGAGGAGGTAGCTAATATGGAGCAGCTAAGCCCCTCAGCCACGATAACAAAGAGAAAGGGTGATATGGGGTCCCCTTGTCTAATGCCACGGGATGGGCTGAAAGTTTGGGAGGGGGATCCATTGAGTAGGATAGAGAAGAACACCCCAGAGACCAAAGCTATAATCCATTTGATGCAATATTTTTTAAATCCAAAGGCCTCCAGGACTTTCCTCATGTAATCCTAGCTAATTTTATCAAAAGCTTTGGACATGTCTAGTTGTATTTGCATGCCTGGTTTTCTCTGTTCTTTAAGGGAGTGAATGATTTATTGTGAGAGAATAATGTTGTCTAGGATTTTTCTACCTTATACATATCTCGATTGATGCTGGGAGATGAGGAGATGCAGAATGGTATTTATATTGTTCGCCAATACTTTCAATATTATCTTATAAATGACGTTGTAGAGAGCGATTGGTTTGAACTTGTCGGGGGAATCAACACTTTCAGATTTGGGTATTAGAGTGAGGAAGGTGGTATTCAAAGCTTTTAAGACTGATTTTTGAATGCGAGATTCCTCAACTAGGTCATGGACCTCTTCCTTAATCAATGTCCAACAAGCCTTGAATAAGTCTATGGTAAATCCATCCGGGCTCGATGCCTTTCCATTGGGCATGGACATAACCACTTCTGTTGGGTGTGGAGCCTGATTTTCATCCTGTTTCAGAGATCCTTGTTTTAGCTGGATGTATACCCCAAGAAAACTGTACACCCTTGCAACGAGGGGGTGCAGGGGGGACTTGTCCCCCCCACGGGGTCCGAGGGCCAGCGGGGGTTTCGGGGGCAGCGCCCCCGAAGCTAAAAACAGATGTAAAATTTCCTTGTAAAAGTATAGTAATTTCTAGTCAATCTGGGCCGTTCATTAGGCGGATGATCTGACGGTAGAAGTTATGTTTAGTTTAGGGTTTTTTGCCCTATAAGGCAACCCCTCTCTTTGTATGAGGGTATTGTATTGTGGCTGTGTATTACATGTGTATTTCTCTGAGCAGAAATAGATAGGGAGACTGTGAGAGAGAACAGAGGATATTACAATGGATCTGCTGTAGGTTTTTTCTCTTCATTTTGCTGGATAATAGAAAGGAAGGACTGGCTATTCGGGGTGGAAGTAGCCCAAACTAGGTGAACCACGTATATCTGTGTCTCTCTGGTTTTATGTGTTTTGTGTGCTTGTATTTTCCGCATATTTTATGTGTTGCATTGCTCCATAATATATAATTTTATAACAACTGGTATCAGAGCCGAAGGTATATTTGGCTGATAAACTCGCAGGAAAGAAGGGTTCCTGGTTCGAGTGGGAGCAATGGTGGAAGATGGTAAGTTTAGGGTCAAGAAATTTAACGGCCAAAACTTCCTGCTGTGGAAGATGCAGATGGAAGATTATCTGTATCAGAAATATCTTTACCTACCATTGAGTGGAAAAACAAAGAAGCCGACGGCCATGACAGACGCGGAATGGAACATTCTCGATAGAAAGGCACTCGGAACAGTACGGTTGTGCCTTGCGGCGTCAGTCGCCTTCAATATTTTGAAGGAAACAACAACAGAGGGTTTGATGCAGACGTTGGCGAAACTATATGAAAAACCCTCGGCCTCAAACAAGGTATTTCTTATGAAACAATTATTTAATATGAAGATGTCGGAAGGTGGATCTGTTGCAGACCATTTAAATGATTTTAATACAGTTACCAGTTAGTTAAGTTCTGTAGGGGTAAACTTTGATGATGAAGTTAGAGCTCTGTTATTCTTGTGCTCATTGCTAGAGAGTTGGAATCGTTTAGTAATGGCCATTAGTAACTCTGTCTCTGGATTTAGTAATTTAAAGTTTGATGATGTTGTCGGTGCTATCCTTAGCGAGGAAATGCGATGGAAAAGATTCGGTGAGACATCGGGTAAAGCTTTGAATTCAGAGTCTAGGGGAAGGAGAATGGAAAGAGGAAAGAGCTCAGGATATCGCAGTAAATCAAGAAAAGGCAGATCCAAGTCCAGATCAAGGATAGTGTGCTGGAAATGCGGAAAGAAAGGACACCTAAAGAAAGACTGTAGATCTCGGAAGGGAAAAGAAGGAGACGCGCAACAAGAAAACAATCATGAAGCAAATGTGACAGGTGATGTGTTACAAGATACTTTGATTCTTTCTTTCGAAAATGTTACTAATTTTTGGGTAGTAGATTCAGGGGCCTCATTCCATGCCACACCTGATAAGAAATATTTTCATGACTATGTTCAAGGAGATTTTGGACAAGTCCATTTGGGTGATGATAAACCCTGTAAAATTGTTGGAATGGGTAAGGCTCTTGTAAAACAGCAAAATGGAAACCAATGGCTATTAAAGGAGGAAAGACATGTTCTAGATCTAAAGAAAAATCTGATTTCAATAGGGTAGTTAGGCGGTGAAGGTTGTGTGACAACTTTCACAGATAAAGCTTGGAAGGTCACCAAAGGAGCCCTGGTAATAGCAAAAGGTGAAAAGGTTGGTACATTGTATTTATGCAATGGTATTTCTAACTCTGTTAATGCTTTAACTTTCAAAGGAGCAGATGCAGCATTATGGCATCATGGGCTCAGACACATGAGTGAGAAGGGGATGAAGATTCTTCACTCAAGAAATTTGTTGCCAGGTTTGAAGAATGTTGATTTGGATTTCTGTGAAAATTACATTTATGGAAAACAAAAGAAAGTCAGATTTCTAAAGTTGGGAAAGAAAAGAAGAGCGAAAAATTGGAGCTTGTGCATACATATGTATGGGGACCTGCTCAGGTATCATCTCTCAGTGGCTCTCGCTATTATGTTACGTTTATTGATGATGCAACTAGAAAAACTTGGATTTATTGTATTCAAAATAAATCTAATGTATTTGGTACTTTCAAGAAATGGAAATTTTTTTTTGAGATTGAGACAGGAAAGAAGTTGAAGTGTCTCAGATCAAATAATGGAGGTGAATATTGCAACAAAGAGTTTGATAGGTATTGTTTAGAGCATGGAATTCGTAGAGAGAAGACAGTTCCAAGAACACCAAAAGAAAATGGTGTGTCAGAAAGGATGAACAGAACAATCATGGAACGTGCAAGGTGCATGAGATTGCATGCAAGATTGCCTTTACAATTTTGGACAGATGCTGTAGATACTACTGTTTATCTAATAAACAGAGGGCCTTCAAGTTCCTTGGATGGTGGTATTCCAGAGGAAGCATGGACAGGTAAAAAGGTAAACTACTCTTTTTTAAAGCCTTTTGGTTGTGAGGCCTTTGTCAATATTAATAAAGAAAACAGAACAAAGCTTGAGGCAAAATCAAAGAAATGTACCTTTATTGGATATGGTGCTAATGATTTTGGTTATCGCTTATATGATTATGAAAATCACAAAATCATTAGAAGCAGAGATGTAATATTCAATGAAAAGGTCTTGTATAAGAATCAGTTGCAGGAAAAGAAACAGGAAAAAGAAAGCAAGAAATACACAGTTCTTGATGAGATAACTGAAAAAGTAAAGGTGTCTGAAAATAATAATAATCAACAACCACAACAGTAGCAACCACCACAACAGAAAAAGGCACCTCAAACACCTGAAAGTGGTGTTAGAAAATCTACCAGGATAAGTAGACCCCCTGAACGATACTCTCCTTCATTATATTATTTATTGTTGACTGATTCTGGTGAACCCGAATGTTATGAAGAAGTAATGCAGGTTGAAAGTAGGAAGAAGTGGGAGCTAGCCATGGAAGAAGAGATGGTCTCCTTAATGCATAATCAGACTTGGGACTTAGTCAAGTTTCCTGCAGGTAAAACTACATTGCAGAATAAATGGGTTTACAGGCTGAAGGAAGAAGATGGAGGAAAACAGAGGTACAAAGCTAGACTTGTGGTGAAGGGGTTTGCATAGAAGAAAGGTATTGATTTTGATGAAATATTTTCTCCTGTTGTTAAGATGACTTCAATCAGAACTATTTTAAGTCTTGTAGTAGCGGAAGATTTACATCTTGAACAGTTAGATGTAAAGACAACATTTCTCCATGGAGATTTGGAGGAAGAGATATACATGCAGCAACCAGAAGGATATGAGGTCAAAGGGAAATAAAAAATGGTGTGCAGGTTAAAGAAGAGCTTGTATGGCTTCAAACAGGCTCCAAGACAGTGGTATCTAAAATTTGACAAGTTTATGTCTGAACAAGGTTATATTAGATGTCACTCTGATCATTGTGTTTATCTGAAAAATCAAAATGATGGCAGCTACATTATATTGTTATTGTATGTAGATGACATGCTTGTTGCAGGGTCTAACATGCAGGAAATAAATGTGCTCAAACAAAAATTGGAAAATTCATTTGCAATGAAGGATTTGGGATTTGCAAAATAGATCCTTGGTATGAGAATAACCAGAGATAGGAAAAATCGAAAATTAACACTGTCTCAGAATGAATACATACAAAAGGTGTTGAAAAGATTTAATATGCACAATGCAAAACCAGTTAGTACACCTTTTGCTAGCCATTTCAAACTTAGTAAGGAGATGTTCCGAAAGACCCAAGAAGACATGGATTATATGTCTAAAGCTCCATATGCATCAGCAGTTGGAAGCTTAATGTATGCAATGGTCTGCACAAGGCCTGATATTGCACATGCAGTGGGAGTTGTAAGCAGGTACATGAACAATCCAGGAAAAGAACATTGGATGGAAGTAAAATGGATTCTCAGATATTTGAGAGGTACCACAAATCAAGCATTATGATTTGGTGGTTCAAACATTGCTCTACAGGGATATGTTGATGCAGATATGGCAGGTGACAGAGATAACAGGAGGAGCACTACAGGATATGTATTTACTGTAGGTGGAACAGCTGTCAGTTGGGTTTCAAAAATCCAAAGTGTTGTCGCACTTTCAACAACAGAAGCCGAGTATGTTGCTGCTACAGAGGCTAGTAAAGAAATGATTTGGTTACAAAGGTTTATGGATGAATTGGGTAAGAAGCATGATATGGGCACACTATACAGTGATAGCCAAAGTGCTATTCATCTTGCAAAGAACTCAGCATTTCATTCCATGACTAAACACATACATCTCAAGTACCATTTCATACGGTCAGTATTGGAAGATGGAGAGTTGAAGCTGGAAAAGATACACACTAGCCAGAATCCTATAGATATGTTAACAAAAGTTGTAACCAGGGAGAAACTGAAAATGTGCTCAGTTTCAATTGGTCTTCAAGGATGATGATGAAGATGAGGAACAACCAGGTCCAAAGAGGAGTCATTGTCCAGCAAATGAAGTAGTGGTGGAGTTGCTACAATCAGTCTCCAAGTGGGAGATTGTTGGGTGTGGAGCCTGATTTTCTTCCTGATTCAGAGATCCTTGTTTTAGTTGGATGTATACCCCAGGAAAATTGTACACCCTTGCAGTAGGGGGGTGTGAGCCCCGCGAGGTCCGAGGGGGCTGACTCCCCAGTTGGGGGGTCCGGAGGCCAGCAGGGGTTTTCGGGGCAGCGCCCCCAGAGCTAAAAACATATGTAAAATTGCCTTGTAAAAGTATAGTAATTTCTAGTCAATCTGGGCCGTTCATTAGGCGGATGATCTGACTGTAGAAGTTATGTTTAGTTTAGGGTTTTTTGCCCTAGAAGGCAACCCCTCTCTTTGTATGAGGGTATTGTATTGCGGCTGTGTATTACATGTGTATTTCTCTGAGTGAAAATAGATAGGGATACTGTGAGAGAGAATAGAGGATATTACAGTGGATATGTTGTAGGTTTTGTCTCTTCATTTTGCTGGATAATAGAAAGGAAGGACTGGTTGTTCGGGGTGGACGTAGCCCAAACTGGGTGAACCACGTATATCTGTGTCTCTCTGGTTCTATGTGTTTTGTGTGCTTGTATTTTCCGCATATTTTATGTGTTGAATTGCTCCATAATATATAATTTTCTAACAACTTCCTCAACCTCCTGCAAAGAGAATTTTCTCAATAGCATTTGGTTATGTTCATTTTTCAAGATGGTCATAATGTTTCTGGTTATTTTATTTATTGCTGTAGACCTTTCTTGGCCAGTCTCTATGAGAAGCATGCCAAAGTATTGGTTGAGTTCTTCTTCCATATCTTCATGAGCGTGTATGATGTTACCCCCATTGGTCTTTAGGCTCAAAATTCTATTGTGTCTTCTGTGCTAGATCATGGACTGGTGAAAGAACGCAAAGTTCCTTTCCCCACATTTCAACCAATTGATTCAGGATTTCTGTTGCCACAATTTTTCCTCTTGAGCGACCCTTTCCTCCCAACTGTTCTGGAGTTGGAGTTATTCCTGTTTTATTTTCTCATTGAGGCCCTTGTTTATGATTTGTTGTTGGAGGTTCTCCTGTTTCAGTTCCAACAATATTTTCTCTGAGGTGATGTTACCGAACGTTTTATTGTTCCAAGTCCTGATCTATGCCTTAATGAATTTCAATATTTGTTGGAATTTGTGTATTTTTTTTCCGTGATGGGGCTGAGGGGTTTCCCGCCACTCCTTCATTCTGCCCATGAATTCTGGATGATCTAGCCAGAATGCTTCAAATATGAAGGGTTTGTTTTTGGTTCCAGTGGAGATGTGGACTTTCAGAGATATGGGCCAATGGTCTGAGTCGACCTAGGGTAGAATCCTGGCCTCTGTTTCCCAGGAGGTGAGGTATATCTCCTCCGAGAGGATAAAATGGTCCAACCTTGAGGAAATCTGTCTAACTCCTTCGCACCTATTGTTCCATGTAAAGGTGTAATTTTTTGTAGGGATGTATATTCGCTTGAGATCGTAGATGGTGGCTTGGAATGCTACAAAGTATTTTTCCAGCTTCCGAAGGCCCCCCCTTTTCTCCCCCGGGTTAGCCACCACATTGAAGTCCCCTGCTATGATTTTATAAGGGTGGTGGAAGTAGTTTAGATTCTAGCTAAGACTGTATACCATTTTGATTCTTTCTACCACTCTGTGGGGCGCATAAATATTGGTGACACAAATACTATCATTTATGCCTGTGATTTTCAGAACAGTCGTTAAAGAATGTTTAGTGGCGGCCGATTCTGTGAGCTTGAATACCGAGCTCTTCCATAGAGTTTTTAAACCTCTTACAGTTCCAATAGCAAATATTTCAATGTGGCCGTAGTTTCTGAAGCATGTTTTCTGGATCATGTTAGTGCTATCCAAATCAATCTTGGTTTCTTGAAGTAGAAGGATATCTTGTTTAACAATAGTGAGTCTATTTTTCAAGACTTGTTTCTTTTTAGGACTATTGAGTCCTCTTATATTCCATGAAGTGAAAATCATTGAAAACTTTTAGGGGTTATGTTTAGGGCTCTTACCTTTCCTTCGTTGATTAGACAGGCTCCCAACTCTTGAAGGAGTTTACTGGTGGTTTTTCGGCCTCTATTCATGTTTGGTCCTTTTGGGAAGTATTGGCCTGCCTCTAGTTTTGCGAGAATACCCTTGCTTGCTCCATTTTCCTTGTCATCTTGTCCTAAATTTTGTATCATTACATCCTGTAGGAGGTATGCATCTTTGATTTTTTGGATTTGGTCTTTTAGAATTGCTTCTATTCCATTTTTTTGCCATTCCTTTGCAACCATTAAGAGGTCAACTCCTTCTAGTGCCTCTTCAATAGCGTTTTCTTCCGGAGTGGGTGCTTCTTGTGCCCGTTGCATATCTGTGTCTTAATGTGGTTGTTTGTTTTCAATCATAATATATTCTTGTTCATTCTCTTCTAGCCCGTTATTCTCTGGGGATTGCTCATTTTTCTTGTATTATTCCTCCGCGGAGATGAGAGGGATTTGTTCTTCCTGTGATGTATTCAGAGTTTCAAATTTGTTGTGTTGAGTAAGATTGGGCTGATCTTTTTTTGTATATGTTTTCTTGTTGTGTTTATTCTTGTTTCCAGCTCTAGTGTATCCCTACTCGTCCTTCTTTTTTTTGGCTTGATCTTCTGTTGAGGGGGCCTTGTTTTGAGGGCATTCCCGGAAGAGGTGCCCATGTTCATGGCACTTCCTGCACCTAAAGGGGGTGTACTCATAGTCAATATTTTGCATCCAGATTTCATCCCTATAGATGAGATTGATAGTCTCTGGCAAGGCACCTAAGACGTCTATGTAGACACAAATTCTTGCGTAGGAGATGTAATCCCCATTTCGTGTTCCCTCAGACATTTTTATGTATTCCCCTAATTTTTCTTTGATGCCTTTGATGATTGTGGGAGCCTAGTAGTCTGTGGGCAGGGAGTAGAGCTAGACCCAAACAGGGACTCTTGTCAAGTCCTCTTTTTTAGGTGTGAAGTTCTCTTTCCAGAATCTCATGTAGAGACCGTCTGAGTTGAAGAAATAAGGGCCTCCTTCAAAGATTTTGTCTCTGCCTTCTAGAAGACTGAAGACTACTATGAAAAATCCTTTATAGCCCAGTTGCAGTTGGATTTCTCCCTTTGGCTTCCATTTGGACTGGATCCAGCCATTGAGGGCTCTTTTTGTTGGCCAAATGCCCATGAATTTACAGATCACTGTGTGTTCTTGCATGTATTCACTGTATACCGCCACATATGGGTCTTGGATGACCAGCTCTGATGTCCTTTTGGCCTTTCGGTGACATGTATTTTTTTGCTTTGATTTCCTTTTTTTCGTTGTCTTCCACAGTTGCCTCTTCCTTTGCATCGCCTGATGTGTGCAGGATAGAGCTATCATGTCTTTCTGGGGTGTTGTCCTTTGAGAGGTCCATTGCTTTTTTTCCCTTACCCTATTGAATATCCTTGGCAGTAGTGCCATGATCAGGAGGGGTGAATGTGGAATATGAGGTTAACCTGGTGAATAATGAAGTGTCATTCTTGGACGAGGGACCTGCTACTAGGTCTCGGAATGAGGGGGTCGACTGGCCACCATCTAACTCCGTCGAGGGGGCCAATGGGGAGCCCATGATGATCTGCCGACGGTATAGGCTACAGGGCTGAGCTGTGAGGCACAGTTAGGTCAGGATTGATGCATCATACCTTGAGTACGGCCACAGAGAAATTTCCCTAAAGAACCTCCAAAAAACACCATTAATGCTGGGAAACACCATGAATATTTTGAAAGAAGCTTCAACAATAGTGGAAATATGAATAGTATATGGGGATTTAAGATGGTAAACGCCATGGAAAGGTCTTTGGATCGAATCTTCTCGAAGGTACATAGTTGAATAATGAATTCTTCAAAATGGGAAATTACGGAATGCAACATACACTCATCCCTACAAATACAATTGAATGCAATCAAACTGATTGCCACGAAAATGATCATTGAATGAAATTAAATTAAATTAAATTTGTAACGTGCCCACCTTATGGAGGCGAGAAACCTCCCCTTTGTACCGTTGAAACTTACGTGTAATTGATAGTCGCGTGGAATAAACACACACTGTCGATTCAAATACATTTTAAAAATATTTATTAATTTTAATAAATGAAATGATTACAGCCTCACACTCCCTTCACAACATTTGTCCATCTAGACTCAGAGGAAGGATATTCCTTCAAACTCTATCACCGCCTTCTACTTCTAAAAGGAAGAGGCTAATCCCAGAACAAACCGGAAGGTGATTTGACACCTCCGGCTCCCCTTTTCGGCCCCTTACCCCCTCTGGCCGATCACCCCTCCGGCCCGACTTGACCTCCCCGTTTTTTTATTTCCCATAGACGAAGGGCCCCACCCTTCCACCACCCTCCTCCTTCGCCACCACTCTCCTCCTCCGCCACCCTCCGCAACCCTCCTGCCCCCGAACCCCTGTCCCATCACGGTCGTGGAGCTCCCCTACATTCGCATTAGCTGAAACAATTTTTAAATTTTGAATTAAGTCTTGCGTGCGCCCAAATTGTATTGCAATCGTATAATGAACTAGCGGAGGGAGGCCGATACCATTCTATCCTGTTTCGTTTGCTGCCTATATAGTTCACTGCCTATACAGTTTTCTGCCTGGAGATTCCATACAATCGAAGACGCTGATTTCACCAGCACAATCCACAACCCAGGGGATTCAACACAGTGGGTTTCAATACAATTAAATAATCACATTGACTTGTATATGCGTTTTCATAGGAAAATTATTGGATATCAAACAAATAGGATTAATTAAATTGATTTCCCAGCACCTATAGGAGCCCTGGAAAATAATTTTCCAGCCCTGGTTCTTATTAGTTATGAAAATTGATCCTTCTCGGGACTAAATTTGAGGATTTTTTTAATAGTAAATACAATAAGGGGAGATTAAATGTTAATAAAACTGAAATAATCCTGCATGGCCACGTTGATTTACGTCCTCCTCCTCCTGTGTGGCTTGCCACCTGCCCCCCTCATTTTTGAAAAATACTTTTCCTGCTACCTGCTCGCCTCTTTTCCGTGCTTTGCTTGTTTGTATCCCTGGGCTTCTGTTTCGTTATTCCAATTCCCTTTCATTGTACATATTACAGAACATATTACATATGATTATTGTATTTTGAAGTCCCATAAAATAATTTGAGTATGTCTCTTTAAACGAGTATCCTCCACAGTTACAAGGACAAATGAATAAAATCAAAGGACAAATGAATACAATCTATAGTTGAGGACAAATGAATAAAATCAATAGTTGAGTTATGTGACTAGTAAAGACAAGTAGATGTACAAATTCCTATTCTGTATTTTTTTTGTTTGTTTCAATATGAATAATTTAGCTCATTTATGGAAAGCAAGATTAAAAAATAGATAGACAATAGAATATTAGAGTTGGATACTTAGTTGCAAAAAATGGAGAATAGATTATAAGATATGGAAAAACTATAAATAATATAGAGAATCTTAACCTGAGCTATAAATTGAAATAGATAGAAGAAAAGATAAATAACATTTTGATCCTAAATAGTATGGACCATTAAAATGGATTTTATTGTTAAATAGTATAGATATTAGATTGGTGAAAATGTTTATTATTTTCTAAAATCAAAATAATTTATATATATTATTTATTATTGGCACTACTGGTTGTTTCCTGTTAAAATTTAAATGCCTATTTCTAATATCATGTTATTGTTAATTTTTTTCCAACAATTGTTAGATAAAAATGGTGCAAAAGTGGATCATGTGCATTGAGGTCTCCTGCTTTCCTAATCCAGGACGAGCTATTGTTCAAATTGTGCTCTACAATAGTGCAACAAAACATGTGCTGAATAGAAAGAAAGAAGTGCAGAGAAGGACTACAAACAATGAGGCATATTACATTGCCCTTGTAGAAGGCCTGAAAGAGGCAAAAAATATTGGTGTCAATGATATCACTATATTTACAAATTCAGAATTAATTTGCAACCAGATGAATGACACATATCAAGTTCGAAAGGAAAATTTGAAACCCCTTTACAAGGAAACCAATATTTGGAGTTATGAATTTCAATATTTTAACATAAATTACCATGGAGATATATAAAGACTGTCCACTCAACTATTGTGTGGAGTTGTGAATGATGCCATAATATCATCATCTGTTACATCAAAAGTCATTGAGCAACAACAAGATAAGTGAAAAGTCATTGAGCAGCAAGATAGGTCAAAAATCATTGAGCAACAAAAAGATAGGTCAAGGTTATGGGAATGTATGTTTGTTTTCATTTTTGTGGGGGTGATAATGGCATGGTTCTTTCATTAAAGAAGAATCCATTAATGTAATTTTTTCCCTAACCTACAAAGATTGGGTTATCTTGTATGGGTGACAAGTATATGTAAAAACGTGATATATTTCATGTATATGGAGAAATGTAACATTTGTATGTCTTTTGTGATTTATTACCATGTTAGTGATTTGAGTTTTCTAATGCATTGAGCAAATTATGTTTTTATTTAAGGTTTAAATTAGTGATGGGGCTAGAAATGACTTTAAGATCCATGAGCAAGAATACATTATTAAAAACATTAAATGAAATGAGTTTCATATCCATAAGCAACAAAACAATATTAAAAAAATTAAATCAAATGACTATACAAGTCAAAATAGGCAACAATGTCAAATATCAAATCATTACATAAATGTACTCTTCATGTCAGCATCAAATCTATTAAATTCAGCAATTTCATCTCTAAGAATTTGTACTTGAAGTACATCAAAATATTTTATTCACAATCCCCTTGTTTTTTCTCCTCATGAAAAATATTCCCTTGTTTTTTCCCTCATGACAAATATTCCCTTGTTTTTTCCCCTCATGACAAATATTCCCTTGCCCTCTCGACTCTCTCGTTCTTTTGTCTTCTTCTTGGCTTCATGCCCATGCCTCTCTTTCTTATACCCCTTTTTGCTTCTATCTTTCTACATCCCTCCATTCCTCTTCTTTGATGAGTGTTGGATCCCCTTTCCCCTTACTAGCTGCTCGATCCTCCTCTAGTGCTAGTCTCCCCATCCAAGCTACCATCTTATCTTTTGCTCCTACTATGTTTTTTCTTTTACCTCCCCCTATCTGCGTTGTTATGGATATGAATATGAATCGACCCTCCTCTGCCCCGTGCCCTCAGTGCAAGGGGCACACATTTATGATCAACCATGTGAAGGAGCTTTTGAATCAATTGAAGGATCAGAATCGTGCTGAACATGCTATCATTCTTCAACACCTAGCGGAATGTAAGAAGGACTATGAGAAAATAAAAAAATTAGTGTGTTCATATGCAAGACACTGTGAAATATTTGAGAGACGTGATCAACAAAAGATCAGAAGGTAGCAATAGCTCTCATGACCGTAATAGCTTGATCGAAGATAATATTGTTAATAAAAAGTAAATGAAGATCCCAAAATGTTGCAACTCCCTCAACTTCAAGATAAATATGTTACTATTTCAGTCTTATTTCCACTTTAAATCAGTCTTATATTATGTAACAATAGTATTTTATATGTTCTCAGTTCTCCCAGAAACTAGTTTCAGGTATGAAATGTAAGTTCCTCTGTTTTTTTTAAGCAGTAATTTCGAAGATAGAAATGAAATGTTGTTGGAGGATTCCCCTGATCTGATGTAAAAGCACTGGATTTCGATCCCAACTACTTGTTCCCCTCTTCCATTTTTTCATTTACATCAATTTTGTAAGTGGGAGGTAGCTTCTAGTTCGATCATTAATAAATATATCCGATAATGTTTAAAAAAAGTGTTGTAAAATTATTTATGTTGGCGCTAGAATTTTCCAGTGCCTATAACAATTCTAGAAATAGTAATCTCAACTTATATTGGTCTTAAACTTAGGTTTGTTACAGAAATACTACCATCTCCATCAAAAAATGTTTATTCTAATGTGTTCAAACTTTATTGATAGAAAACCCTACACTTATTCTAATCAAAATTATGAAATGTGTTAATGTTGTTGACATGCTCCATGATACAGAATACATGTTCCTACATCTGTTAATGAACACCAGATGCATAGTTCCTTGACCATATGGTTGTGATGTATATCTATCTCATCCTTTGGATTCTCATTTTTAAGATGCAACAATGCTTGAAGTCACTGGAACACATGAAAATCATGCTTTGTTAATCAATCACTTCTCCTCCAAAAATGAGGAAAATGGATGATAATAGAGGAGATTTATCAAATGATCCCTTTGATTTATATTTTTGTTGGCAGTATGGAATTATCCAAGGCTATTTTTAAGATAGAACTCAGTTTTAACAAAAGTGGCATGTTGCCATCGGTTTATACACATAATTCAGAGTGGAACATTACAACATGAGTTTCAATTATGTTGTCTCACTGTGTATGTTTCTACACTTAATATGTCATATGCAATCCAAGCCTTGGAGAAAGAACATAATTCTAATCATTTGAATTCCAGTGTCTGATAGATCTTCATGACAATCATTAGGGGAATATTGAGGTCTAAAATGGGCCTCCTAAGGAAAATGTACAATCAAAATTCACTTTATGGGAACCAAACACATTTTAGGGGATGACATCATCCCTAATGGTTGAGGTGGCATTGCTTGGGTTAAAAGTACTTACTTGTCACATTCTCAATGGTGGATAAAACTCATGGTTAACTATGGTAGTGTTCTAAGTACTCTTAAAGTCAAAGTAAAGTACTCATAATAAATGTCATTTCACACTTTTTGAATAAAAATATATTATTGTCATTTCATATTTCTTGAAAGAAACAATGCATATCCCTATACATTTATTATATTATATTATTTTTATATAGTATATTAATTACATGTTATTATACAATTTAAATAATATACATTTTAATTAATAACATATAATATAATTAAGAATTTATAAATTTATATTTATATTTTATTTTAAGTTATTCAAGTAAAAAGGACAAATGCATTAGTTCAATGATAATGATTTTTTTTGAAAATCTCATTCTTATTTATAGACACATCAATACAATTTTTTTATTAGTTTTATTTTGGCACAACTTTTTATTTGAATTTAACTATGGTTACATGGATTGTGGTACAAAAAGTGAATTGCGAATTCATAAATATTATTTTATTGGTTTAGCTATTATTTTATATTTCCTTAAGAGGCCCATTTTAGACCTCAAAATTCCCCCAACGGTTTTTCTCCATATAGTTGTATCTACTAAGAAACAATCAAAACATGACATAGTCACTAGTTACTGTGAAATGGGGACTATCTCAATTAAGAATTAAAATAATATGCAATTGTTCATAATTCTTCATGTAACACACCAACACATTGATGTGGGCATTTTTTAAGATAGAAAACTCAACTTTAACAAAAGTGGCATGTTGCCATTGGTTTGTACACATAATTCAGAGTGGAACATTACAACATGATTTCTCAATTCTGTTGTCTCACTGTGTATGTTTCTACACTTAATATGTCATATGCAATCCAAGCCTCAGAGAAGGAACATATTTCTAATCATTTGAATTCCAGTGTCTGATAGATCTTCATGACAATGTTTTCCTTTATGACAATGTTTTTCTCCATACAGTTGTATCTACTAAGAAACAATCAAAACATGACATAGTCACTAGTTACTTTGAAATGGGGACTATCTCATTTAAGAAGTAAACTAATATGCAATTTTTCACAATTCTTCATGTAACACACTAACACATTTAAAAAAAGTGTTGTAAAATAATTTCTGTTGGTGCTAGAAAATGATTTTCCAGTGCCTACAACAATATTAGAAATAGTAATCTCAACTTATATTGGTCTTACACTTAGGTTTGTTACAACAATACTACCATCTCCATCAAAAAATGCTTATTCCAATGTGTTCAAACTTTATTGTTATTTCTAATCTCAACTTATGTTGGTCTTACACTTAGGTTTGTTACAACAATACTACCATCTCTATCAAAAAATGTTTATTCCAATGTGTTCAAACTTTATTGATAGACAACCATACACTGTTGCTAATCAGAATTATGAAATGTGCTAATGATGCTGAGATGCTCCATGATACAGAATACATGTTCCTACAATTGTTAATGAACACCAAATGCATAGTTCCTTGAGCAGATGGTTGTGACGTATATCTATCTCATTCTTTGGATTCTCATTGTTAAGATGCAACAATGCTTGAAGTCACTGGAACATATGAAAATCATGCTTTGTTAATCAATCATTTCTCCTCCAAAAATGAGGACAATGGATGATAACAGAGGATATTTCTTGAATGATCCATCTGATTTATATTTTTGTTGGTAGTATGGAATTCTCCAAGGCTGTTTTTAAGTTAGAAATCAGTTTTAACAAAAGTGGCATGTTGCCATCAGATTGTACACATAATTCAGGGTGGAACATTACAACGTGAGTTTTCAATTCTGTTGTTTCACTGTGTATGTTTCTACACTTAATATGTGGCATATGAAATCCAAGCCTTGGAGAAGGAACATAATTTTAATCATTTGAATTTTTTATGAATATAATTCATAACAAATATAATAAATATATTTATTAATAGTTAAATAAGGATTATGTAAGTAGTTATTAAGTTAGTGAAAGGGCATGTCTAAAAGACATGCCCAGTCATGAAAGGCCACCTGCGTAAGTATATATGCAGGGCCTCATTGTAAAATTTTATCATCATCACTTATACATTTTATATATAATATATTATTATTATGAATACCTCTTATGTATTTCACAATTAATTCAACAAGCCTTCAACTTTGTTACTCCATTTGGTATTAGAGCAGCGATCTTATCGCCTGGAAGGAAGCACCTACCCCATTGCTAGCTACCTTCAGCTGTTACATGCGGTGCCTCGAAATCGCTGCCGCTCGATGTATTCATCAATGATGATGGACGATTTCAACAAAAATTTGATCGATCTTGAGAGTAAGATCAATAACAATTCCGATAAATTCACTAAAAGATTAATCAATCTTGAGGATAAGGTTACAGGAAATTATGACGACTTCAAAAAACTTCAAGACACAACAGATCGGATAGAAAGACAAATTTGGAAAAACCATAGCGAGTCCACAGAAAATCATAACAAAGCAATGCAGAAAATAAACGCCATTTGGGAGAAGATAAATCTGACGCAAGAACCAATATTCCCAAATATTGGACATAATCAACAGAACAATTCAGCCGATTCAGAGAATTCAGAAGATAGTCATGAAGAATCACTACATTCTGCAGAATATCAAGTTATGAAAATTTCATATTCAGATTCAGAAGATGTGAAGGAAGAAAACCATGATCAAAATGGTGAGAATAATGCACAAAACATTACATTTAATAATGGTAAAGGACACTATGATGATGCTTTTTAGCAACAACCAGTAAGGCCTCCCTTGGTAAGAAGATCAAGGTTTCCAATTTCACGGAAAGGACTTCTACAAGCCATGAATTTTAAAAGTGAAATTATGAAGTTTCTCCCTCCAAGAAGTTCATGTCAAACATTAAATTGGGTGAATACTTGTAATTCCGAACTTTCATTACCTCAAAACCTTAAGGGTCACAAGCAAAAAAAGGATTACACCTTCATGAAAAATATAGAAAATGGTTCAGCTGCACTAGAGGGGACTTGGGACATGCAGCACGATGTCGTGAATCCGTATACCCATAAGCCTGTCAACATTAACAATGCCATCCCTCATTCCAAGCTTAGGCAACAGATGCACCAACACATCTTAAACAACCCAACACTAAGTCTAACATTAGGTCTCGATGTTATTCCCGACTGCACTAAATTCTTGAGCACCAGAGAGATGAAGGATCTCTTCAATGAATTGGGTTTTCATTTACACAACCTTTTAGATTCTCATAGTCCAATTTCGAACTTGGATGAAGACAACAAGTTTTGGAAGCACGGGTGGCAGAAATTGAATCTGATCTGTCTTTATTTCCAGTACTTTGAAGAAAACAAAGAGACTTCTTGGTTAATCAAGGGATACGAACACTTGTTCCAGGTAGTTGACGAAACTCTACTCTCTTTATGCCGTCAGTATTACTCTTCATGTGAGTATGCAAAGGAAGTGTGCACAAAAATTTACAAAATCATGAATCTCATCTGTTTGAAAGAGGAAGATCTAATTTCCATACCTGAAAATTGCATACACACCTTTATACGCATTCTCTCTGATATTTGAAAGTCGGAATATTTGAAAATCAAGAGTATGGTTTTAAGAATTAACCGTCAAATGTTTTACGACTGCACGGTTTACAGTTTTGGAGTCTTGAACGTCTTCTCGCATTATGTAGTTGAGGTTGCTCTCAATCCCTTATGGTGCCATAATTCCAAAAATATAACCAATGAAGACCTCTACAATGAAATGTCGATAATATATTTCACATGGATCAAGAACGAGTGCCTCATCTTAGAAAATGAATATTTTGTGGACGTTCTCGTGAACGTAGTTATAAATTGCATTATTGGTTTACAAGATCTGAATGCAGACGCTACAATTCATGATGGGTCAACTGGTGTGGTCGATACACCGATTTCCTCGCTTATCGATATATTTTATTGTCCCAACCATGAATACTACGTAGTCACTGTCGCGTTACCCACTGATCCGCATTGCCGCCTCCACTGTCACCGTCCGCCTCACCTATCGACAGTAGTGTCCAGGATATCCATTGGGTGGATTCTTCCAGGAAATTAAACTGTTCCGGTGACACTTGTTGCTGCGGGTCAACAAAAAATAAACAGGGTCAACAATCGGTGAACAGGTTTACGAAATGGTGTATCGGTTTTATTAGGTGTGACGTTTTTAAAAAATAGACGGTTTTTTTTTTACGGCTGATCAATATATATTATATATATGTTATATAGTTTATAACTAATATATATATATATATATATATATATATATATATATATATATATATATATATATATATATATATATATATAAAATTATAATTATAATTATTATATAAATTAATTAAATTAAGTTAATTAAAAAAAAAAAACAAACCTAATTCCAAAGGGTTTCCAAGGAGTATGAGGACAAATTATACATGTTGAGATGACAAACATGAATCAAATATAAATCTTGAACCTTACACTTGTTGAAAAATGACGAAGCAAATGAAGGAAACTAAAGAAAATTGTCAACTATAAGCTTTGAGGACAAAGCTTTTGAAGGAAAGGGCAATGTTATGAATACAATTCATAACAAATATAATAAATATAGTTATTAATAGTTAAATAAGGATTATGCAAGTAGTTATTAAGTTAGTGAAAGAGCATGTCTAAAAGACATGCCCAGTCATGAAAGGCCACCTGCGTAGGTATATAAGGAGGACCTCATTGTAACATTTTATCATCATCACTTATACATTTTATATATAATATATTATTATTACGAATACCTCTTGTGTATTTCTCAATTAAGTCAACAAGCCTACAACTTTGTTGCTCCAGAATTCTAGTGTCTGATAGATCTTTATGACAATGTTTTTCTCCATACAGTTGTATCTACTAAGAAACAATTGAAACATGACATAGTCACTAATTACTGTGAAATGGGGACTATCTCAATTAAGAAGTAAACTAATATGCAACTGCTCATAATTCTTCATGTAACGCACCAAAACAAGCAACGACATGTATGGAAACAAAATTGTTTGAATGCGTTTTTATGCTTCTAAGGAGGCCATATTTGTTTGAATGTTTTTAATAACATGTATATAAAAATTTGTTTCATCTCTAGGATTTGTGACCAGTCATTCAATGTACAAGGCCTGGCCCTTTACTAGGTTAAGAATCTATTGAAATCATTGTTACAAGATTCATGAGTCTTCATAGTACTCAACAAAGTTTACCTTCCTAGATTCTTAGTGAGCCAAGTTTACTGGGATACCAAATACTTGATCAATCTTGGATAAGGTCATTATGAAATCAGTAGTTTGTGAAGAATTGTGGAATTTATCAGGCCTATTCAGTTGATGCTACATAAATTCTCTCATTTTTCATTGATTTTCATTAAGTACTTTTTTCATTGATAAAAAGCTTCAGACAAAGGCATTTGCATGCATTGGATGGCTATTTTCATACATTTTCAAGTGTATTTGAAATGAAAAATCCTCTTGAGTAGCTGATTTTTTTGGCACATTCTAGAGATTTGTTAAGTAATTTTGAATGGACTATTTTCATAAATTTTTAGGTCTATTTGAAATGAAAAATCCTCTTGAGTAGCTTATTTTTTGGCACATTCTAGAGATATGTTAAGTAATTTCATGACTTTCATATGTCAATTTTGTGCAGTTATTTCCACAGCATGTCTCGGCTCGAATTGATTCTCTTAGACTTCATCTGCTCCAAAATAAAGATCAATATGTATGAGAGTGTTGGCTTATAACTATAGCTAATTCCCTGTTGTTTCCATGGAATGTCTACTGTATAAAAGTATTTCAGCAGAGCAATATTCTCTTGCTGATCTAGAATGTTTAAATCTAGATTCATCGATGATATTCCATGATATATAAATATATTAGTGTTGGTATATAAATTTATTAGCCCAACGCTAAGAGAAAAATGACATATATGAAGGATTTATAAAGATTTATGAAAAATGCTAATAAAGATTTTGGCAAAGAAAACAAGGTTGGTTGGCAAGAACATGGTTATTTGCCAATAATTACTTGCAAAATATATTTCTTATTGAAAAACCCACATTACATAGTTTTGGCACGAAAAGTTATCAAAATGTATCAAAATGTACAAAATGTACAATATCTCGGAAAGAAACCGTATAGTATTACAAAATTTTGGCGATACAATTTTATAAACAAGGTATATCCCCATTGACTACATTATGTGTATTTTATGCTGAGATGTCGAACTGGGAATTGTTGTGTAGCAAATCATGCTCCAGTGGAGGATGGTCGATAGGAGAAGCTCTTGCAGCTGTAAGATAACAATGCAATTTTCATCAAAAAAATTAATGGTATGTAAAGTAATACAAACATCATAAAATTGACTACATGAATTAAGAATTTAAACATGTTGACCTCGTCACTTTATGGAACTTACCCGAGTCAATGTAGGATGCGTTGTTGGAACAAGGACGACCTCACTTGTTGAGATGTGGAAACTGAAATGGTTCGTAATTGGATGCATGGACATTCAAATATATTTCCAAGCTGCTAATTTGTTTTTCTCTTTTTTTTCTTTTCTTTTTAGGGCTAAGAAACTTTAATTTCTCTTCAAAGATGACTTATAAGCACCCACCCCAAGGGCGAAATCATAGTCCATAATATGAAGATCATTGGCATCATCCAACATTTTTTTAAACAAACCTTTCAACTGTTTTGTTTTGGTCGAAGTAGCAGGAGGGCTATTCCTCAACAGGTCTATGTATCCAAACAAATCCTCTCTATCCAACTGAAGTTCTTCAACATTAGGATCTACATCATTATCAACCATGATAGTTGTTTTGACATCTGTATTGAGGTTTGGCTCCTTCATATCTATCTTAGGAGGGGCATTGAATGTTTTGGGTATGGGATCGTGATCCATTAAAGCATTTGAATTAATTATAGTGAAAAACAACCAACCTACCTTTATGGCATGCTTGCAAACATTTCCACGAATAGACCATGGGCAATCACATGTGAAAAAATTCGTGCGATGTCAAGTGATAAGATATCGCACATCAACTATACTTTGACTCCTCACCAATAAGCATGAGATAGGCTCTCATGAGGGATACAATCACTATTTGGAATTATTCTAGCTTTCTCCATTGATGATTCAAGTTGCCGCTCTTTCTTATGGTTTTTCAAATATCCTTATTTTTTCAAAATTTCCTTGAATCGGTAACAGGGTTCAACAATTGCGAGGAGAGTATAAAATAACCAATCCATTATGCGAGCACATTTCTTTCTACGATCAGATAGAAAGGCAGTCTTGAGATAAGAGTGATATGATTCCACAATAGTATTTGTCTCCTGGTTTGCATGAGGAAACTCTCGGCATCCTTTTACCCACATCCCTAAATGTAAAAACTCAATTAGTAAATATATATTATCTTTATGGACCAAAAAACATAAACACAAGAAAGAGTATGTGCACTTACTAAAATTATCACCAACAACCCAATTCTTGTGGAAATAGTCCAAAAACTTCACCTCAGCTGCAAATTTGGTGAAAAAATAATTTATTGCAGTAGTCACTTCATCGTTCGAACAATGTTTCATGATATGGCCTAGCTCATTGAACATCTCTTTTTTTTTTTTTGTAGTACTAGCTAACCTATTAACATTTTTGAGCCATGCCCTCCTTACATGCCAAACACACAATATTATTTCACACCTGGTGATGTTCCTGCCATATTTAATTCATTTTAAGTGGGAAATATTTAGATTGAATACAAGTTGCAATGTGAAATACGAAGACTGAGTTTACCTCAAAGCAACAATTTCAACCAATGCATCATCAACCATGAAGGCATTGACCTTCCAATCATGACGAAGTTGATAACACATATGCATTAGGTGCTCCAACCACAACGATATATCATACGATATATTACATGACATCACCATCCGTGCAACGGGGACCCCACTTTGTTGCTCATCAAACACAACAAGCCTGTACAACTGATACTGCCATATTAAAAAAATTAAGTTAATTGTACACCATTAATCATATTGATTGATTACAATAAAAATTAAATCACTAAATGAATCATTGCAACAATACTAACCCCATATTTATTTGTGTTCACTGTTGAATCCATGCCTATTAAGCTATTATGGGATAGCTTAACCATATTTTCCAACATCTATTTCGTCTGTATTCCAACTATAAAAGGAACATTTTCCCCATTCGGCTTTTGGTAAAAGAAGAAATCAGTTTGGTTTTTTGCATAACAAAGATTCACACTCATTTCATCTTTTTTATGAAGTTGGTAATTTCCTTTCATCAAATGATTATATATGTTTATGACATCTTTTCTGCATAAAAAAAATCCCTATCTCGGTCCCTGGAATCTATGTCAACATATTTTTTGATATGCATTTTACAAGCTGCGTTAATTGGCACTTGTAGAAAAAAACAACTTTCAACATAAGAAACCATGTCCCTTGAAAGCCTTGGCTTATGCATAGACCTAACATCACTTGAAATGTCATTTTTTCCACGACAGGGCCATCCTTCCCATCTTCATGATCATACATGTTGTATGTTATTATTGCTATCTCAAGGCTTTGACCCAAAACCTTTACAATAAAATGGCATTGGCATCCCCTCTTCTTCACAAATGTCTTCTTTCATGTGCTTGTACATTTTTCTCTACTATCCTCTAGACCATATGAGCAAGCATAACTACATAACAAATTTTGATACGTCAAAAGATATGACAAATAATCAAGCACTATTAATACCAACATCTAAATAAGGTATCTCTAAAATACTTACAATTCGCATCGCAGGGTAATACTATCCCTTAAGCTTGGATTTTCGGTTAAGCCTAAAGTTTTGGCCTTTAATCGGGTAAAGGTACATGAAGCCTCGGGATTCATTTCCTCTCCTTTAATGAATTCATCCACTCTATGTAGAGGAATTTTTGAAACTCGATCAAAACACATGTTGGCCTTAAATACTTCAAACCATACCAAATCTTTACCAGAAAATATGATTTTATCTTTAGGGTATTGCACCTAAAGTCCTATTAAAGCCTTCCATTTCTTTTCCATTTTGATTCACAATCTGCAAAAAATTAAGGAAACAAATTAGGAAACATTTACAAATAAAAAATGCAATGACCTAGCATCACCAAGAAACATTTTTGAGTTGAACCTTTTTTGAAGTTCCAACTCACTTGACAGTGGCTTGAGGTGCTCGCTACCCAACCTAAATAACACCAAGTCCCTAACTAAAAACTCTACCTCCATTTTATCATGATTTACCCAATATTTCATCCTTTCTACTACATTTTTCAACTAAATGTGAGTCATCAATTTTTCTTTCCATCCCTCCACGAACCTTAAATTTGATGGTTTGATGTCATAGTATCCTTACAAAACTATGAACTATAACCTACAACATAACCGTTTAACATGTTATACCTAACCTACATTTCATCTAACAACTCTTGAAAATGATTTCTGTAGGCACTGGAAAATGATTTTCCAGGGCTCCTATAGGCGCTGGAAAATCATTTTCCAGCACCTACAAGAAAATGCTAGAAAATGGTGGTATTGATATTACAAATGGTGGCAGTGTATAATAATGATGGGTATATAAGAAACATTTTATTACAATACAAAATCATCACTTCAATAAAGGTATAATAAAGGTATTGTCTCCTCAACTTCATGATGAACTCAAGCTTTAATTCTGGTGTTTGTTGTTATAACCAAGGATACACCATAATTCATTCTAGATGAAATTCAAACAACAAACTATGTGTTTTTCATTTCAACAGTAAATGGCTGAGCAAAAGGAAAACATTTAACAAAAAGTCTGGATAATTAAAAAATAAATAAATTTGTTTGTTGATAGGATGAAAAATAGTGACAAAGTGCTCTGTAAGTAACACGTATGCATTCAACAATTATTTTCTAGCTATGCTTAGGTCTATGTAAAACATTCATTGTACACAATGTTTCACAACAATTGTGTATTCTGATTTAGTACGCATATAAAGATATATAATTATAGGTGGCAAGGTAATCAACATACTCAATGATAAAAAGAGACTATAGTAATCACTTCCTGTTCACTATACTAGATTGCAGCATATATCCTGCCTGTTCACTAATGAAATCCCAAAGTCACATGTAGACCTATTCACTAATAAAATGCCAAAGTCACTAATAAGGAGATCAAGTATTTTGCTCAAAATTGAAAGTGCTCGAAACTATACTGAACCTGAGCGACTGGGCAGATCTCATCGTTCTGATTCTGACACAGTGAACGGTTCGAAAAACTGAAGTCGTATGAGGGAGATATTGTGTTCTGATCGATTTCCCAAACAATTAAAATTTTGTGATAGGAGTGACTGGGATGCCTAGTTAGCATGCAGGTACAGTCAACAAAAGATGGAATATTCCTGAGAATATTCTATTTTCCTAATCCAATCAGGTTTTGCCAAGTGTCATATTCTGGGTCGTTGATTTGAATGGTACAAATTTTTGTGGCTTGTTTGATGGGTGACACGTGGCCAACTCGGAGGCTGCCACGTGTCTTGTGGACAATTGTGTAAAATTATGGTTGGGTCTGGGGGGATTGAACCTGTGACCTTCGACGTGCCAACAAGGAGTTCTACCATTCGAGCTATCACTTATGACTTAACCGTATAGAGCGCCAATGCCATTTAAAATTTGTAAAGGTTGCATTTGGGGAGGGGGGGGGGGAGGGGGACTGCCGGTGGTCCCAACCCACCGGCAGCCCCAACGAATATGGTCACATGATATATGAAAAATGAAACATAAAACTACAACGATCCACAGTTACAACTATTACTCCAGTGGATAACTAAAAAGGCTTATCACATGGGTAGTTTCCAAAATAAATGCCGACGATTGTTTAACTCTGGTACTAACTCGGCCTTCAACCGGTCCAAAATGAATTCATATGTATAACCTCCCATGTGATGGTTAGTTCCAACAGTTATTTAAACTCCTCCTCTAGTGCGGTTCCACTCCAAACTCTTAAATGCAGAGTCATGATAACTGTGAAGTTTGGGGGGGGAGGGGGGGGTCAACATGTGGCCACCCCCGCCCTTAACAATAAACTTAAATTCAAATAGTTAGTAACTGGCGGGAATTTTAATAGTGCCCCTAAAATTTCGGATTTTGGCCAAACTAGTTGTGGATAACTGCAGTTCTCCACAATTAGTGGAGGTTTTGTGGTTGTGATTGGGAAAATGGCTAGGGAGGTCAATTTTTGACCAATTTGGGTGAAATAAGAGTCTACCTAAACTAATTTGAGCATTCTGGAGCCACTGGTGTAGAGAAAAAAACCATTCGAGGCTTGTAAACACATGTATTTTTATTTTTGACCATAATGACAAAGAGGGACATGCCATTGGGAGCTGGACCAGCAGATGTAGTCCAAGAGGGGTGAACTGCTTCATCATGCCTGTTGTGTAAAAATTATGTGTGATGTTATTTCTTTGTTATACACTATCGTTCAGTGTTATTTTGGCTTATTTACAAGCTTAAAACTCACAAATTCATCTATGTTTCATGGTTAAATTACTCATTCCTTAAGCAAACAAACGGAGACAAATTGTACATGTTTTATAACTAAAAAGAAACTTAGCACAACAAACGAATATAGTCCTTTCAGATCAGGTTGGTATCGGAGCTAGATTTTATTCTCTGGTGTTGTTGTGTGCAACGATTTGTTTAACTATTAGCAAGTGTTCACATACTTACTTGGCTCAAGCTTAAGAGAGGAGAAGGAAAATTAGTGGAAGCAAGAGGGTCTCAAAGTGAGCCACAACAAAGGAGGGAAATACTGCCATATTCTCCACCACCTAGTTTACCTCCAAAAGAAGAAAAAGCATCATTAAGCATGCCTCCAGAGGAAGAATAAATCCATGAAGAGGTGGATCCCAAAGAAGAAGAAAGGGTGTTCAGGAAAGCATTCCTTGATATGACTGAAATGGTGAGAGTCATTTATCAAGAAAGGAATGAGAGACTAGAAGGAGAAGGATCCAAACTTCACAAGGAAGGATAGGGATCATCAAGAGGTCAAAATGATGAAGATAAATCAAAGAAGGGCAATGGAGGAAATGGAGGCAATGGAAAGTCACCATCCTCACCCTCATCATCATCATCCTCTACTTCATCTTCAGTACATCAGCCACACAATTCAAAGAACACCAGTAAAAGTCCTTTTCTAAAACTTGATGTTAAGTTTGAATTGCCAATGTTTAATGGTGAAGTCAATGCATAAAATCTTGATAATTATATTAGGCAATTGGAGGTTTATTTGAGAATTCAGGACCTTCATGATGATGATACCAAAATCCAACTAGCTTCATTGAGAATGGAAGGTGCAACACTTGTTTGGTGGGAAGCCAAGAAAAATGAGGAGATCAAGAAGCATGGTAAGATTATCCTATCATGCACTGATTTCATTACTACAATAAAACAACAGTTTTATCCATTAGCTCATATGCAGAAAGCCATAATGAATTGGGAAAATTTTAGAGAATTGAAAGGAATGAATGTGCAAGAATACACCGAAGAATTTAGGAGAAGAGCTCTCTTATTAGGGGTATATTTGCAGAGCCAAGATACTTTGCTCAAGTACATAGGAGGCTTACATAGCTACCTAAGACATACTATTCTCATGTTTAACCCTACAAGTCTAGATGAAGTTTGTGTTCAGGCCACACATCTAGAAGCTAGAGGGAAAAACATTACTGATGAGGGTAGGAAGGAACCTTTTAAGGGGAAAAACAAAGAGAAGACCTCAAAATGTAAGGGAAAAAATAATGCATTTGTCAAAAAAGAGGGAGAAAAAGTGGTCTGTAAACATTGTTCAATAGAAGGCCATGAAGAGAAAAATTGTTGGAAATTACATCCTGAAAAGAGGCCCAAACGTGAGAACAACAAATGGAAACAGAAAACTGCAGCTATAACTCAACATGATTTAGGAGAGGATTTAGGTGATGAATCTAAAATTATAACCATGGGATTGAAGAACATGAATGGGAAAGAAATTTAAACTAAACCCAGTATCAGTACATCAAGCTATCACATACAAGCTCCAAATGAAGAAGAGAGAATTGAACTGTTTCATGTGAGGGTCATAACCAAACATACCAAGATTGACACACTGTTTGACAGTGGGTCACAAGAAAACTTAATCTCTGAAGACTTGGTCAAGAAAATTAATACTGAGACCATTCCACATCCAAAACCATATCCACTTTGGTGGATTTGTAAGGATGCAAATTTCCAGGTTTTGAAAGAAGTGCATGTTGTGGTTTGCAATAACTGCACATTTTTTTGACACGCTGTGAATTAGATGTGATTCTGCTTGATATTACAAGTATTGTGTTGGGTAGCCCTTACTTGTATGACAGGAAAGTGATATTCCATCGCCATGAGAACAAATACCATTTATTCAAAGATGGCAAGGAGTACATTATTAGAGCACATCGCAAGAAGACAAATATTGCAATGCTAAATGCTGGATAGGTAAAGAGGCTGGTGAATTCAAGTAAGTATTTTGTTCTTCTAATGATTAAGCCTAAAGCTGATGTTAATCATGAATCATTTTAGGATTGTGATCCTAAGTTGAAATCATATTTATATGATGTAGTTGATGCACATCATGAGATGTTTCAGGAGCCAATAGGATTGCCTTCAAAAAGGGAGATTCAACATGAGATTCAGTTGCAACAAGATTGTCCTCTTCCAAACATCGACATGTATCACATGTCGATAATGGAGAATGTTGAAATTAAGAGGCAAATCAAGGACATGTTGGAAAAGGGACTCATAAGGCCAAGCACTTCGCCGTGCGGTTCACCCATAGTCTTGATTCCGAAGAAAGATGGGACTTGGTGCATGTGTGTAGACTTCAGAGCTTTGAACAAGATAACAGTAAAGAATCGATACCCACTCCAAAGGATAGATGATTTTCTTGATCAGATGAAAGAAGCAAAGTTTTTCACTAAGTTAGATTTACGAAGTGGATATCATAAAGTAAGAATTGCAGAAAGTGATATATGGAAGACTGCATTCAAAACCAAACAAGGACTCTTTGAGTGGTCTGTTATGACGTTTGGTTTGTGTAATGCATCGGCAACTTTCATGCATGTTATGGATAATGTTTTGTGTCCATTTCTTGATGAATTTGTGATTGTGTATTTAGATGATATACTCATTTTCAGCAAAACAAGAGAAGAACATGTCTTGCATGTGAAAAGGGTGCCTGATGTTTTGAAGAAAGAGAAATTATTTCTTAAGATGTCAAAGTGTGAGTCTGGAAAGACTTCTCTGGATTATTTGGGACACATTGTAGGAGGAGGCGAATTGAGAATTGATCCTTCTAAAGTGGAAGCCATTGTGAATTGGCCCACTCCCAAAACAGTAACCGAGGTAAGAATTTTCTTAGGCGCAACTCAGTATTGGAGAAAGTTTATTGCTAACTTTTTTTCCATATCAGCTCCTATGCATGAAATGAAAATTGTGAAGAAAGGCTTCCAATGGGGAGTCAAACAACAACAAGCTTTTGAAGCTTTAAAAGACAAGATCAGTTCAGCTCCGGTCCTTGCATTACCAAATTTGAGACAGCCATTCGAGATACAAACTGATGCTAGTGATTATGCCATGGACGCAATACTTTTGCAGCATGGTAAGCCTATCACTTTTCATTCTGAAACATTCAACGGTGCTGTAACTAATTATCCTACATATGAAAAAGAGCTGTATGCTTTGGTACAAAGCGTCAAGAAGTGGAAACACTACTTGATGGGTAAAGAGACGATTATACATACCGATCACCAACCATTACAGTACTTGCAGTCGCAAACAGAATTGCAACAATCACGACATTTCAGGTGGATGGGATTTCTTCAACAATTTCACTTGGTTATAAAGTACAAGAAAGGTATTTTCAATAAAGTTGCTGATATTCTTTCAAGGCCAATTATAAGTGCTTCTACTCTAATTAAAAATGATTCTATTGTACATGAGAGTTACATAGAACAATATGCAGATGTTGTTGATTTTCAAGATGTGTATGCTAGTTTGAGTGAAGGGAATCAAGTTGAGGAAAATGATTATCACATGCATAAAAAAATTTTGTTTCATTTGGGCAAGTTGTGTATACCACAAGGAGAGACGCTTAGTGTCATGAGAGAGGCTCATTCGTCTCTTATTGCTGGATACTTTGGGGTAAGCAAAACAGTGGCACATCTACATTGCTATTGGCCTCGCATGATAGATAATGTGTCACATTTTATAAGAGGTTGTTCTAGGTGTGCAACAAGCAAGCCTAGTAATAGGAACCTTGGGTTGTACACGTCACTACCGGTACCATCAAGGCCATGGGAGAGTCTCTCCATGGACTTTTTTGGAGGTCTACATATGTCAAGAAACAACATTATTATCTTTATGTAGTTGTGGATAGATTCAGTAAAATGTGTATACTTATGCCATGTAAGAAAACCATAACTGCTGAAAAAACCGATGAACTTTATTTTCAACATGTATGGGTTCATTATGGATTGCTAGCTTCTATTGTTAGTGACGGGGATTCCATGTTCATTGGGAATTTTTGGTCCAATCTTTAGAAAATTATGGACACAAAGTTGGAAAAGAGTATTGCTTTTCATCTGCAAAATGATGGCCAAACCGAGGTGGTGAAAAAAACCGTTGTGCATCTATTGAGAGGATATTGCAGCAAGCATCCCAAGTTGTGGGATGAAAAACTGCATTAGATTCAACACACTTACAACCGGGAAAAGCAATCTTCTACAAATACTTCACCTTTTGAAGCCTGCTTTGGGTATTTTCCAAAATCTCCATTAGACTTCATCTTTGAGAAAGATGTTGAAATTGATGGGCATAGTGATATTGACAAGGCTCGAAAGTTCATTGAGAAAATTCATATTATTCATCAACAAGTTCAAGAACAAATTGAGAAGAGTCAAAGAAAATACAAGGAGAGGCATGACAAACATAGAGTTGATCACAAGTTACAAGAAGGATATGAGGTATGGTTGCACATAAGAAAAGAAATGATGCAAGGAGAAGGTAAAAGCTCAAGCCCACTCGCTATGTGTTGTGTAGGTAAATCCCCTCTGCAGGCAAAGGCGATCCCTCTAGCCCTAGGGTGGGTCTAGCAGCAAGAGGACATGCTAATGTATTGGTTCCTAATTGACGAATGAAATGAGTTGGGATAGATTGTTCTACCTGTAATCCAACGCAGTTGTTGTAGGTACGACAGACGTCTCCCGATCCTTGTCCCGACCCATCGTGATCCTTCAGCAGTGGTATTCAGGTGCCTTCACAAAGATCAAAGGACGAAAGAAGCATACATAACAATAATTGCATTCATAAGTAGCTAATCAGACAAGGAAGATTAAACATATTGCGTAAGGTAAATCACATTAACACAATACGGGAACCAAGACATCAGTCATGCATATATTAAGAGAAAGAAAGATATTACAACCAAAGCCTTGACGTCGCAGCCTCCTTCAGCGGGTCTAGTCAAAGTGCATCTCGAGCATTCTTCAGGAATTTGGACATGGCGAGGCAAAAGACTAAGCTCTCTCTCGACAAGGGTCTCTCTCGCTGCTCTATCTCACCAACTATATCAAACTATTTCAGCAAAATGTTTAGCAATTCCTCTTCAGCTAGCTGCATCAATGTGAGATAGGTTTATTTATAGAGGGAAAGGAGGAGGTTGGGATCCCTAAAATGGTGGAAGGGAGGCCTTATCCTTTGGGAGGTTCCCATAAAAGGTGGAAATAAGAGGCCAAAGGAAGGTGTTCATGGTTATGCAGTCGAACAACCCAAGCTGACTCGCTCATGAAGTAGTTAGCATGGAAACTTCGCCTCTATATTTAAAAAATATTCCAAAAACAGCTCGGCGCGAGTAGCTCACTAGGATAGAGCGCCAATGGGCATGGGACTCAGTGTTAATTTCCTTCATCAACGCGAGGACATAAAGGCCTACCAACGCCAATCCAAAAGCATGTGTTTTTGATGGTCTGTTCCAGGAAAATTCAACAGAGGAAATGTTCTCCTCATGGAAAGGGATGCAATGATATTCTTTGCAAGGCATGACACTTTATATAAGTCACAGAAATGGCCCTCCAATGTGTGGGATGGGGATTGCAGGGATGACGAAAAAATGTTGTGTAACAGATGCCCCCTAAAGCATGAGGTCCGAGAGAGAGAGATGGGTGAAATGATTTACGAGAACGCGTTCGAACCAAACACCATTGTCAGAAGACCTGCAAGTACAAATACAACTGATATCTCTGATACATGAACATGTGGCATGGGCGTAGCCATCCATAATAGAGTACATAAAAATTGATATTTGAGGTATGGACATAGCCATCCAAGAATAAGGATCAAAAAATATACTCAGGTATGGTCGCAACCATCTAATAAAAAGAGTCATGCATACAATCATGATAAACCAAAATATCCCGTAGCCTAGATCTTATCAGACAAAACCCAGGGTCTTGCGCTTAGACAAAATAAGTACAAATTTAAGCATGCGAATATGTGATATGAAGTCGAACATGCAATAAAGTCATCTGATGACCAGCCAATAATGAAAGCTGTTAACAGGTACGAGAGAAACCACCAATAATGACAATGGCTCTCAAGTTACAACAGGTACAATCCACAAAATGTGAATAGTGATCTGGTGTCAAACACCCATAGAATCACTCGATCGAAGGCCAATGATGTGGACATGTCGTCAAATGCGAAGAACTTGCCATTGAGGCATGCAAGCTCCAAGGTACTCGAAAGGGAGTCTCTAAATCAACTTCCTGGATAATGAGCTGAAGTCGACAGGAAGTGACCCGGTCGAAGGAGGGCCATAATGTTTCCCACATCATCGACACAAGACAAAGGAACGTGATGATAGTGAATCGGGACCAAAAAGAGGATCAGAGGGAGGTTGAAAACTGCAATCAGGAACTTAACTTGAACATATCGGTGACACGACTCGGGATTTGGCAGTATTTGACATTAAGGGATCTGAGTTCATGATGACGTGGCAGAGAGCAGATGAGAGGTCAAAATAGATTACCCAAACCCATGGAGGAAAAAATGACGAAATGAGATGTCCCCAACCCGACATGAATGTAGATGAGTGTCATGTTCAAGAGCGACATACTGCCGATGCAACTGAGAACTGGTTCCATTTTCCCCCATCATTGCTAGTGAGTACCCTAATTATTTTTGGAAAACAAGCTTGAAGGGGATAGCATATGCTTGTCATGTAAGTTTTTCCTTTGGAAAAATCCATCCTAGTACATTTTACAAGCCCTAGGAAGGAGGACCTCAGTTACTTCATGGTGATGATTTTCGATGTTATTTAGGTTTTAACGAGTCTGACAATGGAAAAACTTGACATATTTTCATGTTTAGAGAGTTTGAAAAGAGGCGGAAAAGAAAACTCCAGCAGTCCCTTTTCGTAAATAGTCTCATAGATCCGAAAATATAGAAAGCTATGTCTGAGAGAACCTCTTAGTTGCGATAGGCTAAGGTATTTCTTTTTCGTAAATAATCTATCCTAGCCCGAAAAAGGGGTTAACGTATACTGGGTAGATATTGTTTCGCAACCATTTAACGAGTTAAAAAAGACAAGACTCTCGACAATATTTTCATGTTTAGAGAGTCAGAAAAGAGCTGAAAGATGACTCCAACAGTGAAATTTTCGTGTTTTTACCGAGTCTGAAAAAGTATAAAATACAACTCGTTACTTCATCGCAGTTATATTAAAAACCTGTCGCTGCACAAGAGACGCACGTAAAACCCATTTCTAGAAATAACATAGCGAAATAATCAAAAAACGCTTTAAAACCTAATTAGGGTTCTGAAAATTATTAGTATGCCAAATATGGTAAAAAATAATTACTTTTCACTTTTACCTCTTGTGAGCTATTGTTACTCTTTTGCACTGCGATTTTGCGGCGGCGATAGCGGGCAATCTGGCAGACCAATCTCGAATCTGTCAGTTCCAGGTAAGAGCTAACATCCTTCCCTGCATTTTGATTGTAGTTTTGTTACCTGCAACCCCACATTTGTGAATTTATGGGGGAATTTACAAAAACTAGGGTGCGGTGATTAGCGCAAGTATCGGGCACGGACCTGTGCCAATAGTCCTAAAATCTAAACTAGGGCGCACCAACTACAATAGTCAACTTTAGCTTGTAACTGTAGACAAGGAGGCCCAAATTAATGTTTCAGAAGCTTAGATTTTGGAAAATGACAGTCATATTAATGTCTTTGTAGGTGTGAAGCGGAAAAATGGTGATTGAATGGAAAGAACGAGAACACAATGAAGAAGATGAACTTGCCATGGAAAATGAAAGATGCATGGAAGCTCCCAGAGATTTTGGGCTCAAGAAATTCTTTATGACACCGTGTCTCAGAGCTCAACCGGAGTTGTTGTAGTACTTGATCAGTGTCTGGGACGTTGTTCAGGAAAAGTTCATCATTCATGACCAAGAACTTGAGATTGAAGTTTCAGACGTTTATTTCATAACCAGGCTGTCGCGAAGGGGGTCAGTACTAATCCTGACCGGCACCCAGCCCTCAATGGAGAACATGAGCATAGTAATCGATAAGGTGTGCCCAGGGGCAAAGAAAGGATTGGGAAGCGAAAAAGTGGATATCCAAACGATTCCAGATTTGGCACTAAAGGTAGTGCTACACACCATCACACGAGCTGCAGGATTGCAGGAACCGCACGAGGCCACAAAGACACAGCTACTTCTTGCTGTAGATTTCACGGCACCGACCCTCTACAACTAGGCAGAGGCAGTGACAATCAAAATGAAGCGTCAACTGACAAAATGCAAGAAAACCAAGGTGAAGAATTTCGGTTACGGGTCCATTCTGGTATTGTTCATCTTGGAACGACTACCAATATTTCAGAGTCAGGAGGTAATAGTTCTGACACCACCAGCACAGGAGCCATCGATGACTTGTTGGGAAGCTCTGATGCCAAGGTTAGGGGGCGGTCAACAGATGTCCTGAAGACCGGAGTTCTTTGAGTGTCTCCACCGAAAGCCGATTGTCGTGGAGGATTGGCCCTACTCTGGCATAGATTTCACCGGTGATGCAGATCTCCTACTCCTAGAAGATTGGGATAAAGTACTAGGTAAGACTCATTTTTTATTTTGAGTATTATGATTTTTTTTGTTATGCATGTTCTGACATTAATCCATATAATTGCAGATGTTGGCCCAGAAATACCTATAGGTATGTCCCCGATAGCGAGGCGAATCCCTCGCGATTTTGATGTTGCCCCTCATGGTGAGGGATATGAGGAGGAGGAAATCATACGCAACTTGGAGGGAATCTCCCGTGGGATCCCGAACTATGCAGGATTTGATGATGTTCCTCATGCATACCAGAGACACACTATAGGGGTGTCAAACTATGTCCACCACTTGTTGAGGCAGCTTGTACGGGCCATGACGTGTTATCAGGAGCGTCACAGCGAGTAGACACCTAGGTTTTATTTCCGCATATTTTTTGAGACATGATGTCTTAGGATGTAATCGAAACATACATATGTTTTGAACTTATGATGCACACTGATGCAAACATTTGATATATATATATATATATATATATATATATATATACACCTATTTTCCTATATGGATCTTTTCATGTGATGATGATTTCTACAAATTACACAAATGTCTATCTAATACAATGTTAGCTACTGTATCAGTTAATGCTTTCATTCATCTATGAATATGTTGATATGTAATGTAATCAAAATGTCTTTCCATTAAACGAAAACGCAAATACAACCTTAAGATGTGAGGGTTTCTAACTGAATAATTTTCATTAAGTTGAAGAACAACAAGCTATGAGTCTAGGTTAACAATTAATGCATGAATGTCGAGGTTAATTGCCTCGGTTAATAGTTCAATAACATCACTATATTCAACGACATTGTTTGTAGTTCTTCCTAAACAAATACCTTGAAGATCTATCAACTCACCAGCAGGATCATAAATCACCCAGGCTGCTAAAGATAGGTTTTAGGTACTGTGGGAAGCACCATCTGCGAAATCGACATAAGGGGTAATATACATCTTTAATAAGAAACGATCCATTAAGCAAGAAAACGCTCGCAAAGCACACCAAGCCATAAATGTACAAACATGAAAATAACACCTATGTACATAAAACATGCACAAATGACTCATGCATAGCATTTTTTAAGATACAACCTATTTCTGGGTTGATCCAAAGGATGACCTTCATAATCAATAAGCTCATAGGCCCCATTCCGCAAAACACGTTTAAAAATGTAGGGCCCATGCCACATGGGTTGAAATTTTCCTTCCCCCAGCTTATCGTGAGCTTGGTCGTACAGGAGGACGAGGTCTCTTATGAAGGAACAATGGGAAACCGACTGGTCAAAATGAGCTTTGACTCGATTTTTCTATGCTTCAATGACTAGAGTAGAAAAGCGGCGAGTTTCATCCAGCCTTTCTAAGTAGAGAAGATGCTCTTCTTCTGGTGAAGTATTCACCATCAATTCAATAGCTAGTTTGAGCGAAGGTATTTCAAATTCAATCGGAAGGGTAGCTTCTAGACCGTAAACAAGCTAAAATGGAGTGAATCTATTCGCATCCTTTACTGAGGTATGGTATGCCCAAAGAGACGAAAATAACATGAGATGCTAGTGTGATTTGTGCATCCCAATCATACGTTGAAGCATAGTGACAAGAACTTTATTCACGGCTTCAACCTGGCCATTAGCCTGAGGATAGTATGGCGTTGAGTTGTCATGACGCAAACCCAACTTTGAAGTCAACTCCGCCACCATGTAATGCCGAAAATGGGAACCATGATCAGTAACAATGGCTTGAGGGACACCAAACCTAGTAATGATGTGATTGAATAGAAATCGAGCTGCTATCTTATAGTCAGGTGTAAGTGTAGGAATTGCTTCGGCCCATTTGGTGAAGTAGTCAATGGCTACGATGATATAAGCATGCCCCCCAGCCGAGTGAGGGTTCCATGTCATAAAATCGATGCCCCGCTTCACAAAGGGACCAATGGTAATGACAGGGTGGAGATGGGAAGGTGGTGCGCGCATCTTGCACTGATAGATACGGAAATCATGGTACTTATGGACAACAACAATGCAGTCTTTAAAGATGGCAGGCCAGAAATACCCAGCATGAAGAATTTTCTATGCAGTAGCATAACCAGACATGTGACTGCCACAGGCGCCACTGTGACAATCATTCAGGGCTTTCTCAGCCTCCTCGAGAGTCAAACACCAGTAGAGAATAGAATCAACTCCGATGCGGTAGAGTGTATCTCTGACTATACGATAGGGTTGCGATTGATGACAGATGCGTCGGCGGGCATCCTTTGTTAACTCAGATCAAAAGGTAGAATTCTAAAGATATACGATGATATCACCGTACCAAAGATCAAGGGTGCTAATCATAAAAAGCGTATCGTCTGGAATGTGTTCCTCAGAACCAGACGGAGCAGAGTCGGAAGGGAGAGAGCAGATTAAATCGATGAAGACTAATGACTTCTTTGACTTGGCAGTAGTGAAGTCCAAATCGAACTCTTGGAGGATGACAATCCACTTCGAGTACTTGCCCCCCTAGAAATTGATGAGACAATATGTAGGTCATAGGGTTGCAATCAGAAATCACAGTCATTGTATGCAACATAATATAGTGATGAAAATGTTGAACAACTTGAACATCTGCAACGCAAAATTCTCGACATGCACATAGCGTGTTTCAGTATTGAGAAGGTTATGAGGTAGATAGTAAATGACATGTTCATCACCATCATCATCGTCTTGTACCAAAACCATGGAAATTGTGCTGAAAGTGGCGGCCAAATAGAGGGAATAATCACGATGATAATTCCGAGGAAGAAAGAGAGGAGCATTGACAAGCAATGTCTTCAGTGCATCGAAGGACTTCTGAGTGATATCATCCCAAAGGAACGGGACACTCTGCTTCAGTAATCGTGTAAATCCTTTAGCAACATCATCATAGTTAGGTATAAAACAGCGTAAGAAGTTAGCCTTCCCCTGTAGACTCTAAAAATGATGTAATGAGGATGGAGAGGGGATATTAACAATAACTTCTACTTTGAGTGGATCGAGATGAATCCCATTTTTGGAAACGATAAACCCTAAGAGTCTACCAGAGTCAACGCAGAAGATGCATTTATGCAGATTCATCCGGATGTTATAACGTCGATAACGAAGAAAAATCTGACTGAGATGATAAGGATGGTCTTTACGCTTAGCTGAATGAGCCGGAAGGTCATCCAGATAAGGCTGAACAATGTGCTTGATATCATGGAAAGCATATGACATCGCTCGCTGAAATGTAGCCCCAACATTTTTCAGACTGAAAGGGAGATTTTTATAAGCGAAAGTACCCCAAGGACAGATAAAGGCAGTCTTATGTTGATCAGTCAGGAGAATGTTAATCTGGTTGTAGCCAAAAAATCCATCCGTAAGGGAAAAAATCTTGCTCCTCGCACAGTCATGAATGATTTGATCAATAAAGGGAGTAGGATAATTATCCTTAGGGCAAGCCCAATTAATGTCATGGTTGTCAACACCAACATGAATGGTACTCTATCTACAAGGACAATATTGGAAACCCATTCTGTCAAGGGAATCAGATAGATAAAACCAGCTTTGAGAAGTTTTTCAAATTCTCCCTTAATAGCGGCAACCTTTCTAGGGTTCACAAGACGAAGACACTGGCGAACAGGCTTTGCACCAAGATAGGTAGGAATCTCATGCACCACTATACTTGGATCGATGTCGAGAATCTCTTCGTAAGACCATGAAAATACATTTTGAAACTCGCAGAAAAGGCTAGAATAAACCTGAACCTCATCAGAAGAACAGGTCACCCCAATATGGATGTTCTTGACAATTCCTGATTTGACCGAAATGTCGATAGGAATCATTTGTGTGATATTACTCAATTTACCTTCCATAAAAACTTCGTGTGCCAAAATAGGCATTTGAAGTGGAGGATAAGGGACCTAAGAAGCAAACCTCTCGAGACACGTAGACATGGCCCCAAGGCCAGGCATGAACGAGGAATGATGATGACTATCATTGTAAGGAGGATCCTCGAGATACATAGTTTCCACGATGGCTTCATCGGAGGGAAATATCTCTCTCAAGTGATCGGGCGAATCCGAATCGTTGAGCCAAGGGGATTGAGAATAAGTATCAGGAGACATGCCCAAAGGAGCATAATCAGGAGGCAGAGGATCTGAAGCCGAAATAAGCTCACAATAATCAATCTTGATCGGACTTAATGGCATCGAATCTCGAAATGAATTGATCTGCTCGGGCGAAGGGATGATCCACGGATCGTCCGACCTAGAGATCATATTAACCTGAACAGTGTTGGGTGGAGGAAGGGGAAAAATACCCATGAGGGCAGGATCTTTGAAGAGACCCGACCCTTCACTCTTGTAAGGTGTAGGAATTTGATCTACATGCGGAACGTTGTCCTTGGAAGAAGAAGTTAAGAATGAAAACTAATCAACAGTAATGATCTTTCCTTCATGTGGAAATTGAAAAACACGAAAGAGAGTGGACGAAACACACAACATGGTGTGAGTCCAACTGTGACCGAGGAGAAGATTGTAATTGAGCTTGGCGTCAGCTACTTCAACCTCGACATTAACTATCTTCCCTTATAGAGTAATCGGTAGACTAGAGAGAACACTAAGAGGTTTAGATTCCCTTCCATCAAACGCTTCTAGAGAATTTGGAGATGAATTCAGAGATGGAGAACCAATAGCTTTCCAGCAGGAAAATGACAAGACACACGTAGATGCACCCTCATCCATGACTGCTCGATGGATATTCAATCCATTAATGCCAACTTGTATAATGAGTGCAAGCTGGTGAGGGAGACGTGGGACAAAATTCTCCAAGTCGAAAGTGATAAGGCTCGAATTAGCAGGATCAACCCCGCAGATCGCAGATAACAAAGCCTTCCGTTGAGACAGACAACTTTGAAGTAATTCTAATGTAGACATCGCAAATGGTGCCTGAGCCAAATCCTCAACAATACTGTAATGTTGAGAAGCACAGGCGTTACGATTGTAAGAAGAATTATGGAGTACACCTTTGGAAGGTGGCCATACAACGAGCTCAGTATTGGGCCTTTCAATCTAAAGAGGGCCAGAACCAGGTGGAGGAGGAGGACCACCAGCGATCTCTTTCCCCGTTGTCTGACGTGGTTCGGTATAATCTTTCAACCTGGTAGCTATAGAAATGGATGCAGAACCATTCATCATGAAAACCTTAGAGCCAAATGGGGCAGAGGATTGAGGTTGCTCTACCAACTGAGTCTGTTGTGATGGAAATGTTTCTTTGAGAACAGCCGGAGTTCCTTGGGTGCCTTTGATCAATCGACTCACTTCAGCCCGTCAAGGATAGTCCTTGGTGTAGTGCTCTTCATCACATATCAAGCAAGGATACTTCGGTTTACGTTGGAATTTCCAGTTCTAGGAGCATCAAGCAAGAGATCGTACAATGTGCCAGACTGAGAGTACACAAGATCAAGGTACTGAGCAAGAGAAATGGCTTGTTCCTCAGTGACACATGCCCCCATAGCAATGTCCTTAGCAATAGGACTAATGAAAGAGGTAGTAAACTAATCAGTTAAGAGCTGATCAAGAATCTCAAACTTGATCAGGAGATGATGGCACCTCCATTCATGAATATGATATGAGATATGGGTAGCTCGATCTTGCTTCAAGGATGTGAGGAAATGCGTCCTGGTTTCATACCAAACCGGTAACTGAAAGTGCGTGAGAAACGCCATGTATAAAGAATTGAAATCCTGAAAGATGCCATGAGATAACTCGATGTACCACTTGGCGGCAGCACCAGTAAGAGTCCATTGGAAAAGACGGAGTCAGATAGAATTGTCAACCCAAGAGTTAGAGGAACACCAAATATGGTATGTCATAACATGCGCTTGGGGGTCTTATCCAGACTTGCCCTCAAACTTGGGACAATCACCAGGAATTTTGGTTGAAACTGGAGGCCAATATAGGTTATGAAGTGTTGACACCTAATCCTATGGGATGGGTGTGCACATTTAATATTGTATATTATTTAATATTAGGAAATAAGGAAGGCCAAGAGTCATTGGGAAATGAATCCCAATAGCCTCACCTCCATGTATAAATCCATATGCATTCTTCAGCTAATACACATTCTGATTTGAGGAGTTACCTCCTGGTTTGACATGGTATCAGAGCCAGCCCCACTATTGGCATTTATGCCTGTGGTGTAACTCCCTCTCCTTTGCTCAGTCAGTTTTTATTAATAGTTTTTTGCTGCTCCTAAATTGCTATACTATTATTCTGCATTTTTTTTCTCTTCAATTATCCACAGGTCTGACATTTGCAGCTCCTGCAGCTCCTAAAGATTCTGCAATTCTGCAGACCCTGAAATTCTGCAAATTGCAGCCCCTTCCACTCTGCAATTCTACAGTCCTGCACACTACCATTTCAGTTTTTTTTTGTAACGCCCTCACTTCTCCCTCACCTACCCAACGTCTCTCACACTCCTCATCGACCAGCTCTCCTCTCACACTCCTCATCGACCAACGCTCCTCTCTCATTCACATCAATCACATCCCTCACCTACACTCCCCTTTCCACTCGCACCCTCCCTTCCAAATGCTCACTCCATCCCTTCCCCTTACAACACCCAGCTCCTCTGCTTAATGCGTCCAATCTGCTACAGCATTCCCTTATCCCTCCGGCTTAACGCTCTGCTACCACCGCTTACTCCTACGCAGGGCCTCGTCCACAGTCCACAGTCGAATGTCCTTCATATATCCTCTGCACTGGTTCTCACATCGCCCAGTCCCTCGGCACATCTCCACGCTGCCCACACTTCGGTCCCAGCGTTACACTTCAAGTCTGTCCCTCCCATACAACGCTTCTCTCCCCGTTCGGCCCTTCCCACCTGTTATAACATCCCCTCCCATTCCAGTTATAATACAACGCTACCATTCCTCCACGCTGCATACACTCCCAAGCGATATCACCACGCTGTCTACCCGCCCTCGACCAGCATTTATACCACTGTCTGTCCAGCGCTATCATATAATCTTTGTATCCCATAGTTATCGTTCAATACCTCTTTCCAATCGACAGCGGTATTTAATTGTATGACAGAGCATATGAGTCGACAACGGTGTTTAATGGTATGACAGATCATATGTTATACAACGCCGCCTTTGGTGATATATTAATACGCCCTCTCCCATACTAATACATCTCCCCCTCCATATATATATCACGCTGTCACATATAAACGTTGTTTGGTCTGTATATAGAACGCTCCATTTAATACGCAATCCATATACAATACCGCCATCATAATACCGCCCAATCCGTTCTACACTACACGCTGCCACTGTTCATATATTACCGCCCTCATTACATTCAATACCACCCTCTCCTATTTAATAATGCGCCCCTCTTGCATATATAATACGTTGTCACACCATACGCTGTCATATGTGTCGATATATATAAAAACGCTGTCTGTCGCTCTCCATATACCACGCCCCACACCGCCCTCCCATCTTTTAATACCACGTCCCTTCCATTTCACAATACTGCTCTATCACATTATTACCGCCTTCCATTTCTAATAGTCAATACTGCCCTCATATAATACTAGGCCATCCATATTTAATACCATTCCACTTCATATTATACCGCCCCTCCCCAACCATATCATACAAATTTTTTTTCCAAACAAAACAAAAAATATATATATATTTTTTGGTGCAGAATTCAGTTTTTAGCAAGAGCTTTTGTGTCCTTTTAAATTCAGTCTTTTAGCAAAAAGTGTTTCTGTCCTTTAAAATTCAGTATATTTGCAGCAAAGAGTTTTTTTAGTATATTTTCTAGCAAAGAGTATTTTTGTTTTCTCTCCTTCAAAAGAGATTCTCCAGCAAAGTTTTTTTCTCTCCTCCTTCAAAAGAAGATGACAGTCCCTTCATCTTCTAAAGAGGCTGCCTACTTGGCATAGAGAGAAAAGAGACATGCTTCAGGTCCATCCAGAGGAAGAGAAGGCAGAAGATGAAGAAGAAACTTCAGAGAAAAGGGGGGCAGACAATCTAAAGCTCAACAGCAAACAAATCAAGACAAAGGTAAAACTAATGACAAAGACAAAGGTAAAGCACCTGAATCAGCTCATTCTATTCTAGCACATTGTAACAATGGAGTAACTGAAAACCTATTTGATGTTTCATTTACTTCATGGAGAGATGATTGGTTGCTAGATTCAGGAGCAACATGTCACATGACATTTAGAAAATATTTTTTTGAAGAATTCACTGACAAAGTTGATGGAGCAGTATATTTCGCAGATAAATCCAAACTCAACCCATCAGGGCTTGGCACAGTCAGGCTTAAACTGCCTGGTCTTCCTGATCATATCCTACATGAGGTTCTATACCTCCCTGAGTTGAAGAGAAACTTGCTGTCCCTGGTTGAAATCCGGCAGCAAGGACACTCAATTCACTTGTTTGATGGCAAGGCAGAGGTCAAAAAAGCATCAGATCACTCACTTGTCATGGAGGGAATAGAAGAAGGGAGACTCTTGAAGCTGAAAGGTTCATCTGCTCATGCTCAAAACTTTGCATTTAGTTCACATCATGATGAAGGTACATTCCCATCAAGTCTTTTATGGCATGCTAGATTTGTACACTTAAACTATGAAAGCCTTCGTTTGTTGAAGAAAAATGGTGTTAATGGACTGCCTACAATTCCTAGAAAACCTAAGGAATGTGATGCTTGTATTCTAGGAAAGCATAGAAAACAGCGATTTCATGATTCACACTCCAGAGCACATAGAAAAATTGAGCTTGTTCATTCAGATTTATGTGGCCCTATGCCTATTGCTTCTGCAAATGGAAACAAATACATGATGACATTTATTGATGACTACGCCAGAATGTGTTGGATTTACTTACTGAAGAATAAGTCTGATGTTTTTCAAACTTTCAAGAATTTTCATGCATGGATTGAAAATGATGCACAAACACATATTGGCTCTCTACGTACTGATAATGGAAAAGAATACACTTCAAACGAATTTAAAAATTATCTTCGTCAACATGGAATCAAACATCAAACAACTGTGCCATATAATCCACAACAGAACGGTGTAGCTGAAAGAATGAAAAGAACTATTTTAAATATGGTCCGCTCCATGTTATTTTTCAAGAATGTAAAATTGATGTTTTGGGCTGATGCAGTTCTATGTGCTGTTTACATAAAGAATAGGTGTCCTTCAAGTTCAATTAGAAACAAAACTCCTTTTGAAATGTGGCATGGCCACATTCCTTCGGTAAAGCATTTCGGGGTCTTTGGGTCCACCTGTTATGCCTTGATACCCAAGGGTCAAAGGAACAAACTTGGTGCTAGAAGTCGCAAATGTATCTTCTTGGGGTACTCCAATACCTCCAAAGGATATTGTCTCTATGATGAAGCAAATAAGAAGTTTGTGATAGCAAGAGATTTCATATTTCTTGAATCTTCCAAGAGTGACAAGGTTGTTGAGCGGCAACTTGATCGCCTGGATAGATTCACACATGCAAAGTCTTTCCAAGAATTTGATAATGTGATTCCAAATCTTGAAGGGGGGATTCCGATATTGAATCAAACTGTGGAATCATGTCCTGAAGCACTCTCTCCCCCACATGAAGAAACAACCACGGATGACACATTGGATGATGTGATTGACAGAATTGGGAGATTGAATCTTGAATCAATCCCAACTCGGTCAAATGACCAGCCTGGGCCATCTCAGAAAGGTCCTCCCAAATGGCTGACAAAGACACTGGAGAATGTTCATCCTGATGAGGTTGGAAAAACAGGAACAAGAAGTTCCACTCAACAAATCGAAGGTGATGTAGATAATTTTGATTCCCCTGTTGATATGGATATTTCTTATAACTGTGAATTGAGTTTGTCTACAGATCATGAACCAACTTCCTTCAAAGAAGCCGCTTCTCATGATGAATGGAAAGAAGCGATGCAGAAGGAGTATGATGCCTTGATAAAGAATGGCACTTGGAAGGTGGTTGATCCACCTTTGGGAACGAAACCAATTGGCTGTAAGTGGGTCTACAAGAACAAGTACAAAGCAGACGGCTCACTTGACAAGCACAAGGCCAGGCTTGTGGCAAAAGGATTCGCACAGAAAGAAGGAGTTGATTATGAAGAAACTTTTGCTCCCACAGCAAAATGGACCACCATCCGGACTCTCTTTGCCTTAGTAGCTCAGAGTGGATGGAAAGTCCATCAGATGGATGTAAAAACAGCCTTCTTGAATGGAGATCTAAAGGAGAAAGTTTATATGTCCCAGCCAGAAGGATTTGTGATAAAAGGTCAAGAACACAAAGTTTGCAAACTTGTAAAATCCTTGTATGGCCTCAAGCAAGCACCACGAGCCTGGTATGAGAAATTGACCGAGCATCTTCTGAAACTTGACTTCAAACATTTTGATCTTGATGATGCAACTTTGTTTGTCAAGAAAGTTGGAAAAACAGTTGTATATCTTGTGGTATATGTAGATGATCTTTTGATAACAGGAAAAAATGAGAGCTATATTGCATCCATGAAGAAAGAGTTGAAGAAAGGTTTTGAAATGAATGATTTGGGTCATGTTCATTACTATTTGGGTATTGAAGTAATTCAACATCCTAAATTCATATTTATTTCTCAAAAGAAGTACATTGGAGATCTCTTGAACAAATTTGGCATGGATGACTGTAATCCCTTAACCACTCCAATGGAACAAAACTTGAAGCTCACATATATTGAAGGGAAGGAATTTGAGGATGCAACTAAGTATAGACAACTTGTAGGAAGTCTTATCTACCTGACCACCACCAGACCTGACATTTCATTTGCTGTTGGAATCCTCTCAAGGTTCATGCAAAAACCTTGTGAAGGACATTGGTCTGCTGCAAAAAAAGTGCTAAGGTACTTGAAGGGGACTCAAGACTTTGGACTCAAATATACACAGGTAGGCGACTTCAACTTGATCGGATACTCTGATTCAGACTTTGATGGCGACAAAGAAATAGGGGTGTCTACTACAGGTTACACCATGAGTCTTGGATCAGGAGCTGTCTCATGGAGATCACGCAAACAGTCATTTCCAGCAGATTCCACGACCGAGGCAGAATATGTGGCAGCAGCTAAAGCAACAAAAGAAATTGTGTGGCTCCGGAAAATCCTAGAAGATTTGCAGATGAAACAAATGTACTCCACACCACTCATGATCGAAAACACTTCTGCAATAAAGTTGGCCAAGAACCCAAAGTTCCATGATCGAACAAAGCACATCAATACAAAGTACCATCTAATTCGACATCATGTTCAGGCCAAAACCATCCATCTACACCATTGTTCCACAAATGAGCAAACTGCTGACATCTTCACCAAAGCACTTGGAAGAGAAAATTTTGAAAAGTTCAGATCGATGCTTGGACTCACCAACATCCCTTCGGATTAAAGGGGGGAATTTTGACACCTAATCCTATGGGATGGGTGTACACATTTAATATTGTATATTATTTAATATTAGGAAATAAGGAAGGCCAAGAGTCATTGGGAAATGAATCCCAATAGCCTCACCTCCATGTATAAATCCATATGCATTCTTCAGCTAATACACATTCTGATTTTAGGATTTACCTCCTGGTTTGACATGAAGGATTGGATCGTTTTTCAACTTTGACACATTAGGTAGTTCCAACATAGCGAGAAACGACAATTGAGGATTAAAAGGCATCGGAGGTCGTTGATAAAGACTAGGGTTAGCATTCCACCCAGGTTGAGAGAAATTATGCCCCCATATGTTTTTTCCCAAAGGATTATGTCCATAAAGGTGATAAGCCTGATAGTTCTGCCCATACTGGGGTTGAGGAACAGGATACTGATTCTGAGCATACCATTGAGGTCCTTGCTGAGAAACATATGAATTCTGTTGCGGAATGTAAGAATTGCCTTGAAGTGGATTATACACCATCTGGGATTGATTTTGAGGGTAATAAGTGAAACCTTGGGGAGCACTATGTACTGCCTGAAATTGACCTTGAGGAGGGTAAGTAGTGCCTTGAGGTTGAGCAATTTTTCCCTGCGGAGCAGGTTGAACTGGCTATTGAGCAGACTGAACAGGTTTAACCGGCTGCTGAGCAGGTTGAACAAGTTGAACCGGATGCTGAGGTTGGGCAGGCTGTCCCTGCGGAGCAGGTTGGCCTGGATACTGAGGGCCACCGGGTTACCCTTGTGAAAGAGGTTGGCCCTATGGTTGAGATGGACCAGGTTGCCCCTGAAAACCAGGTTGATCCAGAGCAGGACCGTAGGGTTGTCCCTGCTATAAAAATTCTTGGCCTTGTAGAACGTAAGGTTGTTGTTGTTGCACAAAAGGTTGTCCCTGTGGTGGATACATTTTCCCCCCAGGAACATAATATGCTCCTGGTTGAAATTGAGGTTGACTAGACGAACTATAGGGTTGTCCTTGTTGGACCAAACATTGTCCCTGTAAGGGTTGTCCTTGTAGACCTGAGGGTTGTCCTTGTATTAATGGACCTTTATGAGAAACGATTTGATAGGGATCAACCAAAGGTAAATAAACAGCTTGATGAGGATCAATTGGAGGCAAATATATGAGATTACTGTAGACATCATAATGATGGGGAGGATTTCCAGGAGCTTGCGGCTGCTGAGAACCTGAGTGCGGAACTCTACGGCTAAGAATCAGGAGAGGGAGCATACCTTCGCTAAATATCCAATAGATAGTCATCGAATGTATAAGTAGAAACAATAGGCGTGGTAGAAGTAGACGGGGTTTCCACAATGCGAGGTTGTGATCCACTCATAACAGGTCTAACAGGAAATGTGGGATTGATAAAGATAGATCTGCGAACAACAACAGACGAGTCTGATGACTGAGTCGTGTTAATAACCGATGCAGATGAAGCCACACAAACGGTAGGTCAGACTGGAACAAATGTCACAGTGGCCGACGAGATGGGTGTCGAGGGCGAAATTCCTAATGTAGGAAAAACCGAGCTTCCAGTGGGAGCCACTGTATTGGATTGTGCAACAGATGCCATACCAGAAATAATTTGACCCAAAGTATGATAACTTGGTGGAAGAGACATTGATTGGGGAGAAGGCTGACTGGAGACATACAGGAACTCTTCTGGAAAAAGTTGATATTCCCCTGTAGAAGCATGAAACCCTTCAATGCCAAATGGACTGGAAGAACCCATATCTGACGAGGTCATAAGATCATCAAAAAGATGACGAGGACTAGGGGGTATAACAGTGGCTAATAACGATGATCCCGAAGTGAGAGGAGGGAATTCTTCCTCGCTCCCAAAATCAAACCAAGCACCCTGAGGTGGCCAATTGAACTCAACCGACCCTTCAGGAGGATACTGAGTAGTGAGAGGTAAGACACTCAGAAGAATAGGCTGCGAAAAATCAGCAGTACTAGTAGACTGAGGTGTTTCCAAAGAAAGGTCAGGAAAAGGATTACCACTAGGAGGTAGTGATGAAGATGACGAAACTGGTGGTTCCACCACTGTGACAATATTTCAACACAGGAAGAAAAACGAGATGGCCTATTCGAGGCTTCAAGATCAAATAATAAGGAACTACAAAAACAAGCCAAGAAGAAAACTTTAACGGGCATGCGATCGTAGGCAATTATGACATTGAAACAAAACTGTTTTGTTTCATGTTTTAAGAGTCGAGAAATAGGCAAAAGATGACTCTAGTCACTTTCAGAATTGAACGAGTGTGAAAAGACAAGTGATCGATGATATTTTCCTTTTTAGAGAGCCACAAAAATATCAAAATGACTACTTAGGTAATCTAAGCAAGAGGGTGTACCAAGTTTCCGTGAACTTCCATATACACCTTAGTGATCAAATGAAAGAGAAATGACCAAGGACTTGATGTACGTGTAGGTAGTCTCCCTGAATGATGTGTTCGGTATATCACGGTTACAGGGTGGCAGACTTGGCTTCCTATGGATAAAGGATGGTAACCTATGAGGGTCTCCCTTTATATATGCGACGGTAGGGGGAGCATAAGTTCGTACTAGCACTGTCTAATGCCAGATGGCGAATGACAGCTACTAGGTTTAACGATGCCGGAACACGTCACTAGCCTAGACCTCTAGAATATTTACGTTACGCTCCAATGCTTCCTTAGATTGATTGAATTAATTTTAAGGTTGATGTTGAATTAATGTTTCTGTTTCAAGGCCCTACTGAATGTGATATTGAATTCCTAAATGCACACTACATGCAAAAGAACACCATTTCCGTTCAATGAATGCTAACTAAGAGAAGGATAAAAATCTTTAACAAAGTAGAAATCAATTAAAACATAAGAAGAATTTCGCTAATGCCCCTAATACAACCAAACGAAAAACAAAAAACCCTTTCCTAGTTCACTAAGAGCTAGTTATGCCATTTTCAATCCAAACGAAAGAATGAATTTTTTTTGTTTTTTAGATGAATGAAGCACACAATGCACTATTACACTAAAAAGCAAAGCGAACACTAGTTTTGAGCACAACGAATGTAAAGGTATAAAATGAAGAAATAAAATGCAATACAAACATAAAATGCACTCAAAACAAGGATGCACTCTTCCAAAGAAAAAAAAGGCTTTCAAAACGATCCAAACAAGAAATGTGATCTATGCTCAAAGTGAAGAAATGGAGAGTCAAATGAAAAAAAGTGATCATCCAACAAACCAAAGACACGAAGAATCGAGAAAGACTAACGCAATCGACCAACGAATTGAAATGACAAAAATCAAAGTGACTCGAATCCAGCTCAGAAGGCTCAGTGAGGAGAAGGCCGAAAAAATAGCACAAGACACCTAGAAACCCTAGGGCTACAAAACTCCACTGATAAGATAATGGACAAACAACTGAGAAAAACTTAGACTACAGAGTCAAAACAACTTCAAAAGACCAATTGCAAGGCAAAGAATCAATCCAGAGCCAAGAAATACGGACAAAAACTCAAGAATAAAGTCAAACCAAATCCTATAGGATTCGGCGCGACTGTCAGGCTATAATATGTGCCTAACAGGGGTTAGTGCACTTGTAACAAAAGAAACAAGTGCCAATTGGCATGACTGTCCAAAGAAAAAATGTGCCAAGCTAGAAAACTATAGGAAAAGGATGAAACCAGTGAGCAGAGGTCAGACTTGACACTCTGGAACTGAACAGGAGGATTCAAAACAATCAAGCAAGCCAAGCAAGGCAGAAAATAAATCAAACGACTGAAGTCGACTCGACAAGGCAAACTCTCAACAAAGAACGAGACGACAAACACACAGTCATCCGAAGGGGAGTCACCAACTTGTTGTGTAGGTAAATCCCCTCTGCGGAAAGAGGCAATCCCTCTAGCCCTAGGGTAGGTCTAGCAGCAAGAGGTCATGCTGATGTATCGGTTCCTAATTAATGAATGAAACAAGTTGGGATAAGTTGTCCTACCTGTAATCCAACGCAGTTGCTGTAGCTACGACAGACATCTCCTGATCCTTGTCTTGACACGTCGCGATCCTTCAGCAGTGGTATTTGGGGGCCTGCACAAAGATCAAAGGATGAAAGCAACATACATAACAATAATTGCATTCATAACTAGCTAATAATTCAAGGAAGATTAAATGTATTGTGTAAGGTAAATCAAATTAACACAAGACGAGAACCAAGACATCAGTCATGCATATATTAAGAGAAAGAAAGATATTACAACCAGAGCCTTGATGTCACAGCCTCCTTCAGCGGGTCCATTCGAAGCATGTATCGAGCATTCGTTGGGAATTTGGATGTGGTGAGGCAAAAGAATAAGCTCTCTCTCGACAAGGGTCTCTCTCTCTGCTCTATCTCACTAGCTATATCAAACTATTTCAGCAAAATGTTCAGCAATTCCTCTTCAACTAGCTACATCATTGTGAGATAGGTTTATTTATAGAGGGAGAGGAGGAGGTTGGGATCCCTAAAATGGTGGAAGGGATGCCTTATCCTTTGGGAGTTTCCCCCAAAAGGTGGAAACAAGAGGCCAAAAGAAGGTGTTCGTGGTTATGCACTCGAACAACCTAAGTCGACTCGCTCACGAAGTAGTTAGCATGGAAACTTCGCCTCTATATTTTAAAAACATTCCAAAACATCTCGACACAAGTAGTTCACTGGGACAAAGCGCCAATGGGTGTGAGGCTTAGTGTTAATTTCCTTCATCGGCGCGAGGACATAACGGCCTACTAACGCCAATCCAAAAGCATGTGTTTTTGATGGTCTGTTCTAGGAAAAGTCAACAGAGGAAATGTTCTCCTCATGGCAAGGGATGTAATTATATTCTTTTCAAGGCATGACACTTCATATAAGTCACAGAAACTGCCCTCCAATATGCGGGATGGGGATTGCAGGGAAGGTGACAAAATGTTGTGTAACACTATGGTCCATTCAAGATCATCAAGCAAGTTGGTAAAATTGCATTTCAACTTGACTTGCCTTCATATATGAAAATGTATTCAGTTGTCAATGTTGAAAATTTACGTTTGTATGAGCCCCCCTTGATCGATGATCAAGGGAATGATGTTCAACTGCCTTCTATTGAATATTTCTCGCCAAAATTTTTGGATGAGCTCAAGGAGGATACCATCCTTGACAGGAGGACAAAAGCATCTAAGAGGGGAAGTGTCGACTACCTTCGAGTTGGGCTCAAAGGCAGTAAACCAAACAAGGAAAATTGGATGGAAGTTGGAAAGGTGAGGGAGATGTACCCTCATCTACTGAACAGGTAATTAAAGTCTTTTAGGGTCCAAAAGCTTCCCAATGGGGAGGTGTGATCAGGAGATCATGTATTTTTCTCAAAATTGAAAGTGATTGAAACTATAGCGAACTTGAGCAACTAGGTAGATCTCATCGTTCTGATTCCGCCACGTTCTGATCCATCTCCCAAACAGCTAAAATTTTGTGATAGGAGTGACTGGGATGCCCAGTCAACATGTAGGTACAATCAACAAAAGATGGAATATTCCTCAAAATATTCCATTTTCCTAATCCAATCAGGTTTCGCCAAGTGTCATATTATGGTTCATTGATTTGAATGCTACGAATTTTTGTGGCTCGTTAGATGGGTGACACATGGCTAGCTCGGAGGCTTCCACTTGTCCCCTAGACAGTTGTGTAAAATTATGGTTGGGTCCGGGGGGTTCGACCCCGTGACCTCCGGAGCGCCAGCAACGAGTTCTACCGTTCGAGCTATCACTTATGACTTAACCGTATAGAGCGCAAATTCCATTTAAACTTTGCAAAGGTTGCATTTGGGGGGAACCGCCGACAGCCCCAATGAATATGGTCACATGATATATGAAAACTGCAACATAAAACTGCAACGATCCACCGTTACAACTGTTACTCCGGCGGATAACTACAAAGGCTTATCACATGGGCGGTTTCCGAAATAAATGCTGACGGTTGTTTAACTCTGGTGCTAACTCTGCCTTAAACCGGTCCAAAACGCATTCACATGTATAACCTCCCACGTGACGGTTAGTTCCAATGGTTAGTGGAACTCCACCTCCAGCGCGGTTCCACTCCAAACTCTTAAATGCGGAGTTATGATAACTGTGAAGTTTGGGGGGTGGGGGGGGGGGGGTGCGCTCGGCATGTGGCCACCCCCACCCTTAATAGTAAACTTAAATTCAAACAGTTAGTAACTTATAGCGGGAATTTTAATAGTGCCCCTAAAATTTCTGATTTTGACCAAATTAGCTGTGGATAACTGCAGTTCTCAACAATTAGTAGAGGTTTTTTAGCTGTGATTGGGAAAATGGCTAGGGAGGTCAATTTTCGACCAATTTGGGTGAAACAAGAGTCTACCTAGACTAATTTGAGCATTCTGGAGCCACTGGTGTAGAGAAAACAACCATTGGAGGTTTGTAAACACATGTATTTGCAATTTTGAGCATAATGACAAAGAGGGACATGCCATTGGGAGCTGGACCAGTAAATGTAGCCCAGGATGGGTGAACTGCTTCATCATGCCTACTGTGTAAAATTTATGTGTGATGTTATTTCTCTGTTATACACTATTGTTTAGTGTTATTTAGGCTTATTTACATGCTTAAAACTCACAAATTCATCTATGTTTCATGGTTAAATTACTCATTCCTTAAGCAAACAAATGGAGACCAATTGTACATGTTTAATAACTGAAAAGACACTTAGCACAAAAAACTAATAAAGTCCTTTCAGATCAATCACATGTAGACCTTTTCACTAATGAAAGCCCAAAGTCACATGTAGGTCTTGAACCTACATAATAATCAATAATAATTTGAATCCCAATCTGTTTTAACTTATATTTTTCCTCAAGTCACATGTAAGTCTTGAAACCCACATAGTAACTAATACTCATTTGAGTCCTACTCTATTGTAATTCACCTTAATTGATACTTACCTGTAGTAACTAAACATGTGAGTTTCTCCCACTAATATGTCTCCTTGATCTAAGTCTCCTTTTTCTTTCTAGTCCTCTATTTGTTTAGAGTCCAATTATTTTTTACTAACCTTGTTCTTGCCAGTATTAAACAGTTCCTACCCATCTCCATTAGAGACATTTATAAACTAAAAGAGTAAAAAATGAAGATGTTAACATTCAAAGTACCCAAGTGTCTAATTTCACCTAGACATTAAGACCAGTAAATTCAGTGAATTTTTAATTCAATTCTGAACTTGATTGCCTCTTTTGTTGCCCAGTGCAGCCCATCTCATTTTATTTTGAGTGGATCATATCAAATTGATAGGAAACTTGAGAGGCTAGCTCAAAAGTAGGGAAATGGATTGCAACAGTCAATATTCATTTTCTATTCTCTCCAGTAATGAATTGATATATGGAAAAGAACAGAGTTCATGAATCGGTTCATATTAATGCAACAAAAGCTTTACTTTGGATAAAAAGTAAAAGAGGTTTTTTTTTAGATTTAAATAAATAAATAAATAAATAAAATATATATATATATATATTACACCAAAAATTACATATTCATAAATATTTTAAAATACACATATTAGAATTTCCATAAAAACAAATTTCAAAACACCATACTATCACATAACAACAACGATTTTCTCTTAACTAGAAATTATAGCCAAAATTATAAAATAATAAGGACATGTAAAAATGTATATCCATGTTACATATAAATCAATGCACTACAAAACACATGTTCGTAACTATGAATAGGAAAGAAAAACAAAATAATAATGTGATAAATTTATAAGAATGTATATAAAATTTATCTATCTTTCACCTGTAGAGCCAAAATTATAAAATAATAAGGACATGCCAAAATGTATATCCATGTTACATATAAATCAATGCACTGCAAAACACATGTTCGTAACTATGAATAGGAAATAAAAACAAAACAATAATGTGATAAATTTATAAGAATGTATATAAAATTTATTTATTTTTCACCTGCAGAGCTTTTAACAGTTTTCTGGTTATTCACCCAATGAGAAAAGAAGTGCCCTACAACTCACAAGAAATAGTTGATATCGTTGTTGTTCATTTTGATTATAGCCCTACTATACCTTTACCTTTTCATTCCTATAGTCATGCATTTGTTGTCCAATATGCATTTGGATGTGTAGACATGCACCCCCTTCCCTAACAAACACTTGCTCTAAGTATTTAATCCTATCTTCCAAATCTACTTAAATGCAAGGAAATATTTGAGAAAAATAAGTATATCATCAACATAAAATTCTATAAAATAAATAGAGGAATTTCTTAAATTAATGATCATGCAAATGGTTAAACAACAAAGATAAATATTTTCGTTCAACTTGTCCACATCAGTTTTTGAGCTAACGCATGAACTGAAAATGTCATAGAAAAGTAACAAATTTATAAGGCATAAAAGGGGAGGAGAACACACCCTTTCCTCAATCCTTTCTCTAGTTTGATTAATTTAGTGGTCTAACTTATCAAAAAATCAAGATGCATATTATTCATTAAAACAAGATGCATACTAAAAACTTTATAAAGTTTCTAGAGAAAAAAAACCATATAATATCACAATAAACAAAATGTACCAAAATCTAAGATCCATGATATCCAAGAAAGATACCATTTAATATCACAATATTTTCATCATTCATTTTTCTAAACAAACACTGTCCCTATTGTCAAAAAAACCTAACTTGCAATGCCATCTATTGCCTCTGCAAGGAGTCTTATCTTCTAATCTATTGAGATTTTCCTTGTGGCTCTTTCTCTTTTTCTTTTCTTCTATGGGGTCTTCTCAGCTGTTGGAGCTTGTGGAATTGATTGTGCTAATAGCTCCTCCTTATCTCTAGCAAGCTCATCTTCATTTTCATCTTCAATGACAATAGGCTCCTTAAGCTTGGGATTCAATTTAGATTTAAAACCCAGCCTTAGTTTGTTTGTGGCCCTGGTTATTGGTCTCCTTGCATAACCTTTTTGTCCAGTAGCTTGTTTTTTTCCTCTATTATTTTCTTCTTTTGTTTCTCCAATAGTTTGTTTTTTCCCTTGTTAGGTTTTTCTCTTATTTCTCCAGTAGCCCCTTGACTACTCTCAACCTCTTTAGCAACAATTTTCTTCTTCTTATGCCTTCTAGGAAAGGGGTGTCCCAGTGTCCTCCTCGGCTGTTGTGCCTTCTTGTTCAATTCATGGGTGTACAATAGCTTGATCAAACCATGGTGGTATACATCATGTGGGTACCAAACCCTCCTTTTTCTTGCAGAGGCCACCATCTTAAGCAAGTTTTGATGAAGGTAAAAAGGAAAGTTCATCCTGTTAAAACCAGCCAAATGCACAAGAAATCACATATGATATAAGAAAATTTTGGAATAACGACCATCAAAAGTCAAATAATGTTGAATATTCCTCATGTGATTAACCCATTCTGGCTTTAAAATGCTTATGTGCACCCCAACGCTCCAGCAAGGGTTTTGGCTGTCATCCTTCACAAATAATTTAGATTTACTCCTTGCACTATCCATCTCTTAAACCATCTTTCCCCCTCAAATGGTGTTTTAGTTGCCTCAGCAATTCTTTCTACTCTTACATCAAATTGCATCCTCTAAACCATAACTCTATTGCTATCAAAAGAATCAATGAAATCACTGGTTAGCTTAAGATAATACCCTCTTAAGAGATGGAAAAAAGGCTCCCAACCAGCTTCTCTGAACATTGCAAAAGTGTCAGGCCCATACACCTGACAGAGCATTGATTCATCTGGCTCATAGTGGTTGAGGTGGCCACTCCTTCCCATCTCTCTAGCTAGCAGGTTCCAATAATTTACCAATTCAAATTTTTCCCCTTACGTTCTCTATTGAAACGGAAATGGTTACCAACACCTAGAAAATGGTTCCCACCCCCTCAAATTTATCAAAGACTTATTTTTCATTCATTTCGCTGCCACCAACTTGGATTATCAAACACTTACTTCTCATGCAATTCAATGCCACTGCATATAGTCAGAGTTTCAAATACACCATCTGTACACCACCTACTATATCAAAGTACTACCTACTTTATCCAAGTTGTACACTTGGATGCCACTACACACTGTAGGCCCTACTCTATCCCTTGAAATATACCATTTGTACACTACTCTACCACTGCATACAAGTACTAGCTTAAGAACCAATGGTATCATGAAATATAGAAGCGCATACATATAAATTTTTAACATGAAATGGAAACATGAAATATGTAAGCACATACACATTATGGTCTGAGAATGTAATTCATGACAAGGCTATCGAACCCCTTAGTGCATGAAATATACATAATGAATATGTGCTTAGAAATCAAAACAAAGAGTCATTACAGTTTCCTAGGGAGCTGCTCTAATCCACTATAATACCTCCCCTAGGCTACTACTCTGAAACTAAAACATTAGAAAATAGATTAGAATAATATTTTTTTCCTAAGAACTAGGCATGTTTTGTATTCTCATTCATTTTCCAGTGTTGTTGTAGGAGTTGGAAAATCAGTGTCTTGCACCAACAGGAGCCCTAAGTGTATACTTTGAGGGTTGGGTACATAATAGGATGTTACTACTATGCATTAACATATTGTGCATATGAATCCTTTAGGTTTGTCTGATGAATCCTTTAGGTTTGTGATCATTTCTGCAATTATGTTTAATTTATGTTGTATTTTATCTACGGTATTTGTTGCAGCTGGCACACAATTAATGACTGGAAACACAGTTAATTCCTTTTATGCTTCCTTATGTTTTCTCTCGATATGTAAGCTTTCTGGCTAGATATAAAATGTATGTAATATTTCAGTTTTATGTCCTATATCATACATCCTATCTCTTTCTTATTAATCAATGAGGAGGAATAGGGATTTATCAAGATTTTGTTTTTATACCTTTTTTTCTATTAGTCATGTTGGGTGTGGAGCCTGATTATCTTGTTTACTTTGTATCACAGCATTGGACCCCTATACCTTAAAAGGGGCGGAAACGCCACCCGTAATTAATTGCAGCCGTGGGGGGTCCAGGGGGGGTGGCAGCACTTTTCGGATCCCCCCCCCTGGCGGGGGGTTTCGGGGGCAGCACCCCCGAAGCTAAAAACATATGTAAAATTGCCTTGTAAAAGTATAGTAGTTTCTAGTCAATCTGGGCCGTTCATAGGCGGATGATCTGACGGTAGAAGTTATGTTTAGATTAGGGTTTTTTACCCTAGAAGGCAACCCCTCGCTTTTATGAGGGTATTGTATTGCGGCTGTGCATGGTATGTTTATTCTCGGAGCGAGAAACAAAGAGGGAGACTATGAGAGAGAACAAAGGATATTACAGTAGATCTGCTGTAGGTTTTGTCTCTTCATTTTGCTGGATAATAGAAAGGAAGGACTGGTTGTTCGAGGTGGACGTAGCCCAAACTGGGTGAACCAAGTATATCTGTGTCTCTCTGGTTTTATGTGTTTTGTGTGCTTGTATTTTCCACATATTTTATGTGTTGCATTGCTCCATAATATATAATTTTGCTAACAACTGGTATCAGAGCCAAAGGTATATTTGGCTGATAAACTCGCAAGAAATAAAGGTTTCCTGGTTCGAGTGGAAGCAATGGCAGAAGATGGTAAGTTTAGGGTTGAGAAATTTAATGGCCAAAACTTCCCGCTGTGGAAGATGCAGATGGAAGATTATCTATATCAGAAAGATCTGTACCTACCATTGAGCAGAAAAACAAAGAAGCCGACGACCATGACAGACGCGGAATGGAACATTCTCGATAGAAAGACACTCGGAACAGTACGGTTGTGCCTTGCGGCGCCAGTCGCCTTCAATATTTCGAAGGAAACAACAACATAGGGTTTGATGCAGACGTTGGCGAAACTATATGAAAAACCCTCAGCCTCAAACAAGGTATTTCTTATGAAACCACTATTTAATATGAATATGTCGGAAGGTGGATCTGTTGCAGACCATTTAAATGATTTTAATACAGTTACTAGTCAGTTAAGTTCTGTAGGGGTAAACTTTGATGTTGAAGTTAGAGCTCTGTTATTCTTGTGCTCATTGCCAGAGAGTTGGAATGGTTTAGTAATGGCCATTAGTAACTCTGTCTCTGGATCTAGTACCTTAAAGTTTGATGATGTTTTCGGTGCTATCCTTAGCGAGGAAATGCGACGAAAAATCTCTGGTGAGACATCGGGTAATGCTTTGAGTGCAGAGTCTAGGGGAAGGAGAATGGAAAGAGGAAAGAGCTCAGGATATCACAGTAAATCAAGGAATGACAGATCCAAGTTCAGATCGGGGATAGTGTGCTGGAAATACGGAAATAAAGGACACCTAAAGAAAGATTGTAGATCTTGGAAGGGAAAAGAAGGAGACACACAGCAAGAAAACAATCATGAAGAAAATGTGACAGGTGATGTGTTACAAGATGCTTTGATTATTTCTTTCGAAAATGTTATTGATTCTTGGGTTGTAGATTCAGGGGCTTCATTCCATGCCACACCTGATAAGAAATATTTTCATGACTATGTTCACGGAGATTTTGGACAAGTTCGTTTGGGTGATGATAAACCCTGTAAAATTGTTGGAATGGGTAAAGTTCTTGTAAAACAACAGAATGGAAACCAATGGCTACTAAAGGAGGTAAGGAATGTTCCAGATCTGAAGAAAAATCTGATTTCAATAGGGCATTTAGGCGGTGAAGGTTGTGTGACAACTTTCACAGATAAAACTTGGAAGGTCACCAAAGGAGCCTTGGTAATAGCAAAAGGCGAAAAGGTTGGTACATTGTATTTATGCAATGGTATTTCTAACTATGTTAATGCTTTAACTTCCAAAGGAGTAGATGCAGCATTATGGCATCATAGGCTCGGACACATGAGTGAGAAGGGGATGAAGATTCTTCACTCAAGAAATTTGTTGCCAGGTTTGAAGAATGTTGATTTGGATTTCTGTGAAAATTGCATTTATGGAAAACAAAAGAGAGTCGGATTTCTCATAGTTGGGAAAGAAAAGAAGAGCGAAAAATTGGAGCTTGTGCATACAGATGTATGGGGACCTGCTCAGGTATCATCTCTCGGTGGCTCTCACTATTATGTTACGTTTATTGATGATGCAACTAGAAAAACTTGGATTTATTGTATTCAAAATAAATCTGATGTATTTGATACTTTCAAGAAATGGAAAGCTTTGGTTGATATTGAGACAAGAAAGAAGTTGAAGTGTCTCAGATCAGACAATGGAGGTGAATATTGCAGCAAAGAGTTTGATAGGTACTGTTCAGAGCATGGAATTCGCAGAGAGAAGATAGTTCCAAGAACACCACAAGAAAATGGTGTGTCAGAAAGGATGAAGAGAACAATCATGGAGCGTGCAAGGTGCATGAGATTACATGCAGGATTGCCTTTACAATTTTGGGCAGATGCTGTAGATACTGTTGTTTATCTAATAAACAGAGGGCCTTCAAGTTCCTTGGATGGTGGTATTCCAGAGGAAGCATGGACAGGTAAAAAGGTAAACTACTCTTTTTTGAAGCCTTTTGGTTGTGAGGCCTTTGTCCATATTAATAAAGAAAATAGAACAAAGCTTGAGGAAAAATCAAAGAAATGTACCTTTATTGGATATGGTGTTAATGATTTTGGTTATCGCTTATATGATTATGAAAATCACAAAATCATTAGGAGCAGAGATGTAATATTCAATGAAAAGGTCTTGTATAAGAATCGGTTGCAGGAAAAGAAACAGGAAAAAGAAAGCAAGGAATACACAGTTCTTGATGAGATAACTGAAAAAGTAAAGGTGCCTGAAAATAATAATAATCAACAACCACAGCAACAGCAACCACCACAACAGCAACAGGCACCTCAAACACCTGAAAGTGGTGTTAGAATATCTACCAGGATAAGTAGACCCCCTAAACGATACTCTCCTTCATTATATTATTTATTGTTGACTGATTCTGGTGAACCTGAATGTTATGAAGAAGCAATGCAGGTTGAAAGCAGGAAGAAGTGGGAGCTAGCCATGGAAGAAGAGATGGAATCCTTAATGCATAACCAGACTTGGGACTTAGTCAGGTTGCCTGCAGGTAAAACTACATTGCATAATAAATGGGTTTACAAGCTGAAGGAAGAAGATGGAGGAAAACAGAGGTACAAAGCTAGACTTGTGGTGAAGGGGTTTGCACAGAAGAAAGGTATTGATTTTGATGAAATATTTTCTCCTGTTATTAAAATGACTTCAATCAGAACTATTTTAAGTCTTGTAGCAGCGGAAGATTTACATCTTGAACAGTTAGATGTAAAGACAACACTTCTCCATGGAGATTTGGAGGAAGAGATATACATGCAGCAACCATAAGGATATGAGGTAAAATGGAAAGAAAAATTGGTGTGCAGGTTAAAGAAGAGCTTGTGTGGCTTAAAACAGGCTCCAAGGTAGTGGTATCTAAAATTTGACAATTTTATGTCTGAACAAGGTTATACTAGATGTCACTCTGATCATTGTGTTTATCTAAAAAGGCAAAATGATGGCAGCTATATTATATTGTTATTGTATGTAGATGACATGCTTGTTGCGGGATCTAACATGCAGGAAATAAATGTGCTCAAAAGAAAATTGGCAAATTCATTTGCAATGAAGGATTTGGGAGCTGCAAAACAAATCCTTGGTATGAGGATAACTAGAGACAGGAAAAATCGTAAATTAACACTGTCTCAGAATGAGTACATAGAAAATGTGTTGAAAATATTTAATATGCACAATGCAAAACCAGTTAGTACACCTTTTGCTAGCCATTTCAAACTTAGTAAGGAGATGTGCCCAAAGACCCAAGAAGACATGGATTATATGTCTAAAGTTCCATATGCATCGGCAGTTGGAAGCTTAATGTATGCAATGGTCTGCACAAGGCCTGATATTGCACATGCGGTGGGAGTTGTAAGCAGGTATATGAACAATCCAGGAAAAGAACATTGGATGGCAGTAAAATGGATTCTCAGATATTTGAGAGGTACCACAAATCAAGCATTATGCTTTGGTGGTTCAAATATTGCTCTACAGGGATATGTTGATGCAGATATGGCAGGTGACAGAGATAATAGGAGGAGCACTACAGGATATGTATTTACTGTAGGAGGAACAGCTGTTAGTTGGGTTTCAAAAATCCAAAGTTTTGTTGCACTTTCAACAACAGAAGCCGAGTATGTTGTTGCTACAGAGGCTAGTAAATAAATGATTTGGTTACAAAGGTTTATGGATGAATTGGGTAAGAAGCATGATATGGGCACACTATACAGTGATAGCCAAAGTGCTATTCATCTTGCAAAGAACTCAGCATTTCATTCTAGGACTAAACACATACATCTCAAGTACCATTTCATACGGTCGGTATTGGAAGATGGAGAGTTGAAGCTGGAAAAGATACACACTAGCCAGAATCCTGCAGATATGCTAACAAAAGTTGTAACCAGGGAGAAACTGAGAACATGCTCAGTTTCAATTTGTCTTCAAGGATGAAGATGAAGATGAGGAATAGCCGAAGGTCCAAAGAGAGTCATTGTCTAGCAAATGAAGCCGGCGGTGGAGTTACTCTGATACGGTCTCCAAGTGGGAGATTGTTGGGTGTGGAGCGATTATCTTGTTTACTTTGTATCACGGCATTGGCCTGACACCTTGAGGGCGACGCGCTCCCGTAATTAATCGCTGTTGTGGGGGGTCTAGGGGGGGCAGCAGCACTTTTCGGAGCCCCCCTTGGCGGGGGATTTCGGGGGCAGTGCCCCCGAAGCTAAAAACAGATGTAAAATTGCCTTGTAAAAGTATAGTAATTTCTAGTCAATCTGGGCCGTTCATAGGCGGATGATCTAACGGTAGAAGTTATGTTTAGATTAGGGTTTTTTGCCCTAGAAGGAAACCCCTCGCTTTTATGAGGGTATAGTATTGTGGTTGTGCATGGTATGTGTATTCTCGGAGCGAGAAACAGAGAGAGAGACTGTGAGAGAAAACAAAGGATATTACAGCGAATCTGTTGTAGGTTTTGTCTCTTCATTTTTCTAGATAATAGAAAGGAAGGACTGGCTGTTCGAGGTGGACGTAGCCCAAACTGGGTGAACCACGTATATCTGTGTCTCTCTAGTTTTATGTGTTTTGTGTGCTTGCATTTTCCGCAAATTTAAGGTGTTGTATTGCTCCATAATATATAATTTTGCTAACAAGTCGTTGAATTAAACTAAGAATCAAGATGAAACAGAGTAGCTAAGAGATGGCCTTCCATGGCCTTGTCAGAGGACACAGACCAGTCTGGAGTTCATGAATGGCCAAACCCAAAAACATTACAAGAGATGATATATGTCTCAATTGTCTAGTAGGTTAAGTGGTTCCATAAAATCTTCCCAAATTCCATGGAGTAGGAATAGATTCAAGGAGTTTGGATCCAAGATGAAATTGTGTGCCTTGATGTAACTCAACTGAAATATTTCCCTAAAATCTTCCAAAGACTCATTTTCTCCTTGAACAATGTTGAATATTTTATCTTTGGTATCTCTTTCTTTTCAATAATGGGATTGTTTGCTTCGGATTATGAAACATGAAAAAAGATTGAAAATTTGAAAAACAGAGGGTTGCATAAAGAGGTGAAACTAGGGCTATGTGACTATTTAGAAGCAAATATGTGGAAATATTTAAACCAATATTTGTGTTTTGTGCCAAACGATTGAAATATTTTCAAAATAGAGTCCTGGTAAATGCATTTTGTGCAAAAAAATTAATTTAGTTTCTAAACAGAATTGGAACATACCTTGCTGTCGAGCGTTGTTTCACGCAAGGGTTGTTTCTCTTAGGGGGCGTTGAGTCTCGTCTTCCACGTCTGCTCCTCAAAATTGTTGAACATAGTGAGCGTATGGAGCCCCTTTGGATATCCAGACCCCTTCCCGCGCGATCAATTGATTTCCCATCTGCACATTCAATGCGTTTCGAGGATAGGGGAGGGTGGCAGAGGGAGGCAGAGGGTGGTGGAGGAGGAGAGTGGTGGTGAAGGAGGAGGGTGGCAAAAGGAGTGGAGCCCTCGAAAACGAGAAATCAAAAAATGGGGAGGTCAAGTCAGGCCAGAGGGGTGATCGGCCGAAGGGGGTGAGGGGCCGGAAAGTGGAGCCGGAGGTGTCAAATCACCTTCTGGTTTGTCCCGGGATTAGCCTCTTCCCTTCTAAAAAACTAAAAAATCAACACTAGTACATCCACCGGGGATTTATATAAAGATGCTTTCGACAAATGAAATATAGTTGCATTTGAACATTATTTCATTTGAGCATAGATTATCAAATAATTAAAATTATTATAGCAAATTCTAGTTTGGTCAAATTGGAATTGGGATGTACTGAAATTGACAACAAACCCTTGGTTTTAGTGCAATTTTCCAACGAACTCATGTTTGGTTACTAATGGCTAGTGGGCTATTAAGCTTTATTTGAGATTTTAATTAACCCCTCATCTCAGAATTACGGGTCTCCCTATATTTTTAATGCCTCGTTGATTATCAATTACTACCATTGCGTCTTAATTTTTGGATGCACATGGTAATGAAACCTTTTTTTTTTTTAATATGTTTGTAATTTTCTTTTTTAATATGTTTGTTGTCTAAATGACCCAATCTTACTATTTTCTTGTCATATGTTTGTTGCCTAAATGAGCCAATCTTTGCTTGTGATAGTAATGAATAATCTATCATACTATTTCTTTTATTAAGTAGAAATATTTATGTTAAATTTTTTAATAGAATTTTTTGAAAAACTAGTTTTTCTTAGAGCTATTAAGCTTAAATATTTATGTTAAATTTTTTCATTGAATTTTTTGCAAAACTAGTTTTTCTTAGCGCTTGTTGAGATAGGCTATCACTTCTCCCTTACTGTTCTTATTGTCTAGGATTAAAAGAGACTCATTTTTTAAGACAAGTTGACCATTAAGATGTTTGAGAATTTTTATTAAATGTATTTTAGTATTTTAATAAATTTTATATTGTTGTTGAATTAAATATTAGATAATAAGTGTGAAAATTACAAAATAGATAAATTAAGTTAGATTTATTTTAACTTTGTATCTATCAAGCACCGATAGGGATCAAATTTCTTGAGGTGTAAATCTCTATTTTAGTGCAAAACTTGAGGAAAGTTTTGCAACTTGAGAGATTTGATCCCTCTTTGATGCAAGAGCATCAAATGAGATCAATTTTATCGACTTGATTAGTCAACCATTATTTAGTAAAGAGGGTTGGACCTCTTGAGTTTATTTTAAATGATTATTTATTGTAAAAGTCAATAGAGTTCCATATTAGAAAGGAAAATATGAGGTTTGTTAGCCTATGTGTGTTTTAGACCTATAGAGGGATTAGGTTGTTTGAGAGGTTGGAATAGGATAACAACATTAAAACAATAAAAAGAAGAAAAAAAAAACGCAAATTTTTTTTTTTTGGGAGCAAGAGGAATGTAATTTTATCGAGCCATCAAGGGCCAGAGGAAAAACCATGTTTTATTTAGTATTTTTTAATTCAAGAAAATATTGTGTGAAGATATCACTATTGTCTATGTTAAATTTTTTTTTTTTGTTTACACATTGCGTATTTCATATAGTCATAGTTCTTAAAAAGGGAATCGTATGGAGGCCATTGGAACAACTAGATCCCTTAGAATTCATCAATGAACCTGTAGATCGTGTCTTAGAATCTTAAGATTTGTCTAAGTCTCATAGAAAGTCTTGAAATATTGAGGTTTGGTCGAAACGCTGCGTTTTTTACCCTTGGAGGGTGCTCTTGTGTTTGGCGATGTGCATACACTTGAGGCACTGCACATACACTTGTGGCGCTGCTCTTACCTTTATAGCGCTGCACTTTCCACAACAATGGTTTTTTGGTGCTGCGTTTCTCTCTAGAACACTGCGTTTTTAGCTGTATGCTAAATCTCGCCTCGAAAACCAACATATTGATCGATCCAATCTCTAGTAATTAAAAAGAGAAGTGGATGAAGGTAAGGAGTAAGGTAAAGGAGGTTGAATGCTACGATTTTGGATCCGTCTCATTTTGATAAATAGATCTGTGCATGAAAACGTAGGATTGCAGAGAACAGAGTATTCATCGATATGGGTTTTGTTTTCCAGTGTGGTAGTTAGAAACAAGTGGCTATTACATGGATAGGTGAGCTATGTTTGCAGGGAGGCTTATTTGTAGTGTCATTTTTTTTTTTTGTGAAAATAGAAGTGCATACATCAGTTGTTATGAAACCAGCTCCAAAAATAGAAGAAAAGAGAGATCAACACCTTAGAAATAAGCCACTTCGAGGGGGAAACCTCCTTTACATTACATAAATGAACAATTCTTGGATGATACAAATGAAAAAGCCTCCTTCTATATATAGGAGTCCATGGGGTCACAATATAATCCTAGCCGACCTAACAATAATAATGTAAGGGCACAATAATAACAATATTGGGGTTACGGGGGGTACAACAATAACAATAAGGGGTTTACACTAACAACAATAAGGGACTATACTAGTAATATAGGGACCTAACATGCCCCTCTCCTTCAAAAAAGTGTTGTCCTCAATGCTTGAGTAGCTCTGAATGCTTCTATATAAAATTCTCATCCTCCCATGTAGAATCTTCAGTGCGTAAGTTCTTCCATTTGATGAGATACTCTGAAATTGATCAATTTCGTATTTGTCGAGTTCTTGTTTTCGTGATTGCTTCAGGTTCCAATATGATTTTTCCTTCCTCATCAAGTTCTGGAAATATTGTTTGAACTGGAAGTTTGTCCCCTATAACCTTCTTTAAGCATGAAACATGAAAAACTGGATGCACTCGCGAAGAAGCAGGAAGCTCCAATTTGTATGCCATAGTACCAATATTTTTCAACACCTTGTAAGGACCATAGTACTTTGGCGATAATTTATTATCCTTCTTAGCTTGCTTGAGGGACATTTTTTTGTATAGTTGTAACCGTAAAAATACCCAGTCTCTTACATCAAAACTTCTCTCGCTGCGAAGTTGATCTTCTTGTTGTTTCCTTCGATTTTGTGCCAAATTTAGGTTATCCTTTAAGAGTTGGAGAACTTCTTGTGGATGCTCGATGTGATATTCCACTGCTCAAACCTTAGAATTTTCTCTTAAAGAAGATGTGATGTGTTATCACTCCAATAATTTCCCAAAGGTTGTTCTAGATGTTTAAAAAGAAATATCAAAGGTAACTATCATCCACTTTTGGAGATCAGGATCTAGCCTTCCTAATGCTCAGAGAGGGCTCTCTCTTAATGATTTAACTTTGTTTGTTTTAATAGATTTTAGGCTAGTTATGTATGCTTGATTGGCTTGGTTTTTGATTTGTTGGTGGAATTACTGATTTAGATGGATAGGTGCCTTTCTATTTTCCATTGGGCTATGGAGTCAATATATCAAAAAAACATAACGGAATCAAGTTCTAAAGGAAGTGTTACAAGGCATGATAACTGAGGAAAATCAAATCCTAAAGGCTGAATGGTGAAGTGGTTTTCAATCAAGATCAAGGAGCATTTAAGGATTCCTTAAATTGGATAATGAAGAAGGATGAAGGGATCAATCAAGATCAGAGGGAAATTAAGAATCCTCTAAACCGGATATCAGAGGAAAACATACAAATGTACAAAAATTAAGAACAAAGTGCAATTAAAAAAATTCTACACGAAAACTCTTGTTATAACATTAAATTTTAGAAAACATGCAATTTTATGGAATACTTAAGAAAATAACATGAACAATTGAAATATACTTCACTGAAGTAGCTCAACACATAAATCCTGTAAAGAAATTCCTTTATTACTTGTCCTGTATGTCAACTTGGAAATGGTACAATAAACCCTCAGGTAGTAGATCAATTCAACTATAGAAATATTCAGGAATCCACCTTCAATACTTCAAATTGATGAAGTATTTATACAAATTATTACAAATATCCTATCAATTAATTTAGGATTTCATTAAGGAAAATAGAATATCTTCATGCAAGAATATAGAGACACCTATTTAACTAAATGCAAGCTATCCCTGTTTATTTGAGCTGTTATTTGTTTCTCTTATGTTGTCTTATCTCTCACGCTGGTTGTATCTTTTACGCTGGCTATATTTTATCTATCTCCAGCTCTAACCTGTGAATTCTCTTTAAATTGTCTTCATCTGTCTTTATCTGTCTGCTCTTTAACTCTGTGAGTTTTCTTTTAGCTTGTCTCTCTTTTCATCTCTTCTGCTCTTTTAATTTTTATAGTAAATTATACTAATCCTCTCGTGTTTCTGTGTTTTTAGTAAAAGTGGATTTTACTAAAAAGACATATGTAAAATACAAAATGTTTCATGGAGAGTAATTTGTATGAATTTTTGTTGTCGCTGGTGTAAATGTTTTTATCTTTGTTAACCATTACTGTCTTTGTGTAAATTGTCTCTTCGTGCTCTGTTTCTGCTTTAACTTTGTTTTTTTTTCTGTAATTAAACTTGAATTTATTATCGGATGTATCTTCTGTTGAGTCAAAACCTTTAAATTCTTACCTTGTGAGTATGGAGTAAACAGGTTTTGGAAATAGTATCAAAATTGTTTATCCAATCTCTTGGTCTTGCTAATTACCTGCAAAAATAAAACAATTGTTATTGAAAACACTGATTTGCAGGGAGGCAATAGTGGATTTAGGGAACAGAGAGCTTTGTAGAAGGAGTCCAGATTGCAATGAGGCTTTATTTGGTTGGTAATAGATTTTCATTTTCTTTTGCAAATCCTCAGAGGTAAGCGAATAACCGGATTTCATATTTTAAGAATTATGTTTATCACACAGCACAGGGTGGATAGGCGGTTTATCACAATGGTGCGGGGGTTTAATTCAAACAAATGTGGTTTTCATCGCAAGGCGAGGAGGTAGTCTGGCGGTTTATCGCACGCAGAAAGGTGGTTGAGCGGTTTTTAGGATGGGGGTGCGATAAGTTATGGGAGTGCCGCGTGGCAAATGAGTGGGGGTGTGAAACCACCCATTTCGCACCCCCCCCCTCGGTGTTAATCATTTAAATGTTGGGGGATGCGATATGGAGTATTGGCCGCCAGATGTGATTGGTGATAATCGAACGATTGATGGTCTTTGTGATTTTCAAAGGTGGTGGGGTCGGGTATTATGAATGCAGAGGGGTTTTTAATATAAAGTGGGTTGGGATTATATGAAGGGGTTAAAATGTTAGTGGGAATATATATGAGGGGTTTTACAAGGATAGCGGGGAGTTAGTGTAATATAAAACTATAGGTTAAAATGATATAAAGGCGGTCGGGAATTTTAATATATGAACGGTAGGGGGTTAATATGATATATATTAACAATGGGCTAAAGTAATTTTGGGAATGCATTATGGAAAAAAGATTAAAACGAAGTACGACCAAATATATATTAAGTGCTGCAAACTTTGGATAAATGGGTTTTTCCTGTTTTATATGAAAAGGAAAAGTTAGTAAAGGGGAAGTGAATTTTCAAAGGGAAATGGATTTTTAACTAGGGAAAGGGGTTTTTAGGAAGGAAAAAGGAGTTTTTAGGAAGGGAAAAGGGTTAGAATAAGGGGAAAGGGATATTTGTCAAAAGGAAAGGGATTTTACAAGGGGAAATGATTTCCAAGAGTGTAAATAGGGTTTTTAGCAAGGGGGAATGGTTAGAAATATATTAGTGATATGAGATGAACCAATTGATGTTTTTCATTACATGTGAAAGTAATCTACCTACACTTTATTTACCCTAACATTTTTCATTTCTTTTATTGGGTGTTTTTGAGCTTGTTTACCCTTTTATTTTCTTTTGATAAGAAAACTAACCTATTTCTAACCTTATAACTTCCAATGGATCAGATTAAACTGATGAGCTCATTTTATTCTCTACCTAACTACTGATCTGCCAAGATTAAATGGTTTGGTCATACCTTTATTCACTAACTATCATGACATGAAATTTAAAGGCATGAATGAATCAATATTAAACTGTATGATCATCATGAATTGTGGCATTTTGGACAAGCTGCACACAATTTTATTTGCAAAATTAAAGTAAACTAAAAGTAGTGGAATTTGAATGTGCAACACTTTCAGGATTTTTGTTTCTTTTTGTGGGGTTCATATTTTATATCCTTTTTTATTCATATTTTCTTTTGGTCCTTTGATTATTCTTTTAGGACATACCCTCTTTTCAATTTTAAGTATGGGAAAACATCTGCAGAAAGAAAAGGTATGTACAATATTACAAGACTAAAAATAGCCAATTCAAAATTATGATCCCTATTATTATAGGACCCTAACATGATGGACGGTGGATGATATCCATAAAGTGCCATAAATGGGGTCATTTTTTCTGGAGTATGGAAGGAAGTGTTATACCACCATTCAGCAAGAGGTAACCACTTGAACCGTTGTGTTTGCTTATCAGATACAAAACAACAAAGATATCCTTCCAAACATTTATTCATTATCTTAGTTTGACCATCGGATTAAGGATGATAAGATGATCTATGAACTAGTTGAGTACCCAAACAAGAAAATAATTCCGTCCAAAAATTTCCAGTAAAAATGGGATCTCTGTCACTTACAATAATCTTTGGGTTTCAATGTAGCTTTTGAATTGTTTCCATAAATTCAGTAAAAAATGTACTTGCGTTAAATGGATGAGATAATGCAAAAAAGTGTGCATACTTGGTAAGTCTATCAACTACCACCATGATGACACTCTTTCCTTCAGACTTAGATAAACCTATGATAAAATCCATTGAAAATTTCTCCCAACATTGACTTGGAATGGATAAAGGTTGTAGATGGCCAGGGGTCTTAATTGTCTCAACTTTATTTTGCTGGCAAACCAAACATTCCGCCACAAAATTTTGAATATCAGATTCAAGGCCATCCCAAAAAATTCTTTCTTCACCCTGTGGTAAGTTTTTAAAATTTTGTGTGTCCTCCTAAAGGAGAAGTGTGCAATTCCAAAATAATTTTTTGTTTTAGTTGGGAATTCTTGCAAATATATAAGCGATCTTTGTACCATAAGGAATCATTTTTTGAACAAATGTATCAGATGTACTAGGATCTTGCTGCAACTTTTGAATGAGTGTCCACACTTCTTCATCCTTCTTCCATTCATCCCTTGCTCCGGTTATCCAATCTGGTTGGATAATAGAAATGATACAAAGCAATGCTTCCACCTCTTCATCCTTTCTTGAGAGTGCATCTGCAACAACATTTAACTTCCATTTTTTTTAGATGATTTCAAAGTCATAACCCAACATCTTTGTAACCAATTTTTATGCTCTTCGGAAGACATTCTTTGTTCCAAAAAGTGGTTAAGACTATCATGATCAGTTTTTACCTTGAAGTGTCTTCCCATTAGGTAAGGTCGCCATTTCTATAGTGCATATAGTATTGCCAATATTTCCTTCTCATAAATAGCTTTCTGTAAATATTTTCCTTTGATTGGACAAATTTAAAAAGCAATGGGTCTTCCTTCTTGCATTAAAACAACACCAATTCCATTTCTGGAGGCATCACATTCCACAATAAAGGTTTTTGTGAAGTCTGGCGTAGCTAAGGCTGGTGCTAGGCACATTGCCTCTTTAATATGTTCAAAGGCCTTAGTTGCTTCAAGAGTCCATGAAAATGCATCTTTCTTCAATGATGTTGTTATAGGTGCTGCTATTCTCCCATAATTCTTAAAAAACTTGCGATAATACCTTGTTAACCCAAGAAATCCTCACAACTGCTTTATGGTTGTGGGGACTTTCCATTCCTTAATGGATTTAATTTTATTAGGGTCTACCTTAACACCCTCATGAGATACAATATCACCCAGATATTCCACCTCTTGTACTCTAAAGAAACATTTGGATTTTTTTGCATATAATTGTTTCTCCTCCAAAAATTTGAGCACCCTGCCAACATGTTGAACATGATCCTTCCAAGACCTGTTGTAGATTAGTATGTCATCAAAAAATACTAGCACAATTTTTCTAAGGAAGGGTTTGAAAATGGAATTCATCAACCCTTGAAATGTAGAAGGTGCATTAGTAAGGCCAAAAGGCATGACCAAAAATTCATAATGACCCTCAGGAGTTAGAAATGATGTTTTCGGAATATCTTCAGTCTTCATTCTAATTTGATGATATCCTGAATGAAGATCCAACTTGGTAAAATAAATTTCTCCATGCAATTCATCCAATAATTCATCAATCAAAGGAATGGGAAATTTATCTTTAATGGTGAGCTTATTGAGCTCCCTATAATCCAGACACATGTGCCATGATCCATCCTTCTTGTGCACCAATACTACTGGAGCAGAGAAAATTTTTTGACTAGGTTGAATTATACTAGCCTCTAACATTTCTACAATCATATGTTCAATTTCACTCTTTTGGACATAAGGATATCTATAAGGCACGATGTTTGGAGGAACACTTCTTGGAATCAAATGAATAGCATTATCATGATCACGAATAGGTGGGATTCCTTTGGGAGTTTCAAACACCTTGGAATGATTATCCAAGAATTTTTGGAGATCTAGAGAAATAGATGATTTTGATGTTGGAACTTCTAGTGAGCATAATTTTGCAATTACACCTCGTTGTGATTTCTTCAAAATATTTGTCATGACATTAGAGCTTATTATCTTTCCTAGCTTCCCTGCAATACCTCGTAATTCGATTTCCTTTCCTTCCGAAAAAAAATTCAAGAAAAGTTCTTGAAAATTAAAAGCTATCGACCCCAAAGATTGTAACCATTGTACTCCTAATACAACATCAACACCTCCCATTGGAATGGAAAGAATTGGACTATTCAATACATATTCCCCCATGGTTAGCTTGATATTATGGCATTTTCTAGAGAAATTTATAGTTCCTCCATTTGCAACCATCACTTGACCTTCAGGTGCTGGGTATAGGAAACAATTCAATTCCTTGGACCTTACAATGAATAAAATTATGGGTACTACTCGAATCAATCAACACTATTACATTTTTATTCTTGATATGTCCTTCTATCTTGAGAGTTTGAGGAGTGGTAATTCCTACCAATGCATTACACGATATGGTCATAATCATTTATTCTTCCTGTAGGGTTGGTTCCTTGTGTATATCCTCTTCTTTTGAAGTTTCTTATTCATTTTCTTCCTCCTCTTCACAAGATATGTAAAATAATTTCTAATTCTCAGCACACTTATGACCTTTAGTGTATTTTCTATCACAACTGTAGCAAAGCCATTTTTCTCGTTTTTCTTCCAATTGTTGTGTGTCAACCTTGTGAAAGTCTAGGAGTAGCAACACTTCCATCTTTATAGATGTGAGCAGTAGGCTTCCTTGTCGCCATAATTTTACATTCAAGTTTTCTTGCCAACCTGAATGCCTTCTGCAATGAATCAAGTTCTCAAATGCGAACTTCATATTGGATGTTATCCTTTAAAATCCCTATGAAGACATCAATCATGTGTTCCTCTGGAATATCAGTTACCTTTATATTCAATTTTTGGAAGTCCTCAATGTGCTCCACCACTGAACCCTTTTGTTTGAGATTTATCAATTGGCTAAAGAAGGTGTTGCTCTTTGTATCCTCATAATGTGCTATCATTTCCTCCGTAAAAACTGACCAAGTGACAATTTTTTTATGGGAGCAAAGGCATTGATACCATACAAATTTATTTTCTTCTAAATGTAAAGTTGTAATGCATACCTTTTGTGTGTTTTGCACATTATTGAGATCAAAATATTGCTCCATATGTAGTATCCATGTTACAGGATAATTGCCATGAAACTTCCTCATATCCATCTTTGGTATATGGTGGTTCTTAAATCCAACATTAGAGTTGATGAAATCATGATTAACCTTTATTTTGTTCTCATCGTGAGTTTCCTCTACTATGTTTCCGCCATTAGAAATCATTTCTTGTATTAACCTTGTCATCAAACCTTCGATGTCTGTTTTTAGATCATTCTTCATGTCTTCCATGTCATCTTTCATTTTTTCATCGATATTATCTTCCATGTGATCCATCATAGCTTCCATGTCAACTTCCATGACATCCATCTTAGCTTCCATGCCTTTCTTCAAACCATCCATCTTAGCTTCCATGCCTTTTTTCAAAACTTCCATTTCATTTTTTGTTTCTCTTTGCAAGAGTGAAATTTGGTGCATTTTCTCTTGTAATTTTGATATGTCATGGCGTGCTTCTTCCTCTTCATGAGTCATAGTAGAGCCTTATGAATGCTTAATGGGTGTTGAATTATTTTTAAGTGACATTTTTGAACCCAATACTCATATATATGCTTCAATATGCCCTCAGAATCACTTCAAATTGATTTTTCACACAAGACTTATGCAATTCGGAAAACAAAATACAAACCTTTTTCTTGCTTTTGAGGAGCTCAATATTGAAACTGAATTATCTCTGTGATTTCGGATTTTCAATATCTGAAATTGGGCCCTTTAGTATCTATATCCCTCTGAATCTTCATTTGAATGCCACATGTATGGCCTAATTTGGATTCTTCAAGGCAAAGTTATGCCCAATCTCTCACAATGACCTAATTATAGACTGGTTCAGTAGAGAAAAATTGTACAACGTGCCACTTGTCACTGTTTCCTCCTTCGAATCTAAAATTGATACACAAGAAAGTAAAGTCTGTGTAATTGCGACCACTTTTTAAATAATTCCAATCCAATGCTCAGAGAGAGAGTTATGACGATTTTCCCACGGTCACCTCTTTGAGATGAAATCTGGGATCCTGATAAAACCCTAACTTCCACAAATCATATCTCCACAAATATTTTGAACCAAGATCTAAAAGTTTTACAGGAAGTCAGCTTCGGTCTATAAAAATTTCAGCTTTTGAACCTTCGTAGAAAAAAGGTTATAGCGCAAATGCCACGATGGCCTATTTTAGGTGAAATTCAAGAGCCTGAAAAAAACCTAACTTCCACAAATCATATCTCCGAAAATATTGCGAACCAAGATCTGAAATTTTTACACGACGTTCCTCAGGATTTCAGATTCGCTCTGTAAAACTTTCAGCTTCTAAACCTTCGTAGAAAAACATTTATAGCAAAAATTTCAGGATGGCCTGTTTGGCGCAGCAAAACCCTAGAATCCAAAGCTCTGATACCAAATGTTATGAAACGAGCTCCAAAAATAGAAGAAAAGAGAGATCAACGCCTTAGAAATAAGCCACTTCGAGGGGGAAACCTACTTTACATTACATAAATGAACAATTCTTGGATGATACAAATGACAAAACCTCCTTCTATATATAGGAGTCCATGGGGTCACAATATAATCCTAGCCGACCTAACAATATTAATGTAAGGGCACAATAATAACAATATTGGGGTTACAGGGGTGCAACAATAACAATAAGGGGGTTACAGTAACATCAATAAGGGACTATACTAGTAATATAGGGACCTAACATCAGTAGTGATCAACAAAATGATCAAGCTCTGCATCATTTGGTATCAGAGCCTAGACAAGAATTGAGTTCTCCTCTTAGAACTTCAGCTAACATGCCACCTAGGAGAGGAGATGGCATATATCGGGGAAGACCAGTAGCCAATGCAGTTTTTCTGGAAGATATTTGACATATTCGCACACGAATGGAGACAATGGAAACTTCTCAGAGGAGAGCACATGATGAAGGGGATGCCAATGTTGTAGAGGAATATTCTAAGGAAGAAGAAGAGGAAGAAAACGAAGCAATCAAAGTTTACAAAATGTTATTAAAAGTGAGTGGAAGACCAAAGGTGGAAATACCTTTGTATGAAGGGAACCTTAATGTGGAAGATCTGATGGACTGGATCAGTTCATTAGATAAGTATTTTGACTTTGAAGAGGTCGAAGATTAAAAGAAGGTAAAATTTGCAGCTAACAGATTGAAGGGCCATGCAACTATCTGGTGGGATGAGCTACAAACATCCAGAGAGAGAAAGGGAAAACCCAAGATCAAGTAGTGGGATAAAATGGTGAGAAAATTGAAAAGAAAATTCATGCCGAAATATTACCAGTTGAAGCTTTTCAGATAGTTACAAAACTTGAGGCAGAAAGGGATGAATGTCAAGGAGTACACGGAGGAGTTTTACAAGTTGAGCATTAGAGCAAGACATGTTGAGGATGACATAGAAAATGTAGCCAGGTATATCAATGGCTTGAGATATGAATTACATGATGAGATCAGTCTGCTAAGCTTGAAGATAAATGAAAGTGCCTATCAAGCAGCTTTGAAGGAAGAGGAGAAAATGTTGAGGAAGCAAAATCAGAGGAATAGAAGTAAAAGTCCAGAAAGAGGAAGAGGAGCTTCTAGATCAAGGCTCCAACACTCTCAGAATGAAGCAAGAGGTTCGAGTAACATACCACCACAAAGAGGAGACTTTGGTAGAGGAAGATTTGTACCCAGAGGTAGAGGCCAAGGAAGAGAAATTCGGTGTTACATATGTGGAGAATTAGGAAACGAATCATGGGACCGCCCTCATAATAAAACAACAAATCAAAGGAATGTGAATATAGCTGAGACAAAGGAAGAAAATCCTCAGGTCATGGGGAAAGAAGAGCCACTTGAAGAATGACATTCCTTATTGTTAAAAAGGGTATTGCTTAAGGCATAAAATAAAGCAAACGAGCCAGCTCAAAGGAAGAGCCTATTCAGGACTGTATGCAAGTCTAAAGAAAAATGTTACAAGGTTGTGATTGACAATGGAAGCACTGACAATCTTGTCTCCACAGAGATGGTTGAGAAATTTGGGTTGATTAAGATGGTACACCCTACTCCCTATAAAGTGTCCTAGTTACAAAAAAGACATCAACTCTTAGTGACAGAACAATGCAGAGTAGAGATACAGATTGGTACATATAAAGATGTCATACTATGTGATGTGATGCCAGTGGACGTGTGGCATATATTTTTGGGAAGACCTTGGTAGTTTGATAGGAAATCCATTCATGATGGCAAAAGGAACACCTATACCTTAGAGAAGGATGGGAAGAAGCACACATTGCTACCTTTGAAGTATGAATCAGACAAAGGAGCAGCTGGAAATAATGTTATGATGATCAGTGGAAAATAATTGTTGCAAGAAGTCAAGAAGGAGAAAGAAATACATTTTGTTGTTGTAGGTAAACCCAAGGTAATTTTTACTTCTACCAATTTAGAAAATCTGCCTGTGGAAATTAAAAATCTTCTAGATGATCATGCTGACATAATTGTTGATGAATTACCAAGTGCATTGCCACCAATCAGAAGTATCAGCCATCACATATATTTAATACCTGGTGCAAGTTTACAACAAAGCAGCATATAGATTGACTCCTTGGGAGAATGAATAAGTTAGAAAACATGTGCAGGAGTTGTTGGATAAAGGATTGATAACAGAAAGCCTTAGTCCGTGTGCAGTACCAGCAGTGCTCAGTCCAAAGAAAGGCGGTGAATGGCACATGTGTACTAAATCCATATCAATAAACAAGATCACTATCAAGTATAGATTTCCCCTTCCACGTATGGATGATTTGATGGATTGTTTGGGTGGGTCAAAGTATTTTTCTAAAATAGACTTAAATAGTGGATACCATCAAATAAGGATTAGAGAGGGGGATGAATGGAAGACTGCATTCAAGACCAACAATGGGTTGTATGAATGGTTAGTGATGCCTTTTGGGCTCACTAATGTACCAAGTACATTTATGAGACAGATGAACGAGGTCTTAAAATAATATGTTGGAAAATTCATGATAGTATATCTTGATGACATTCTAATTTTCAGTTGGAATAAGGAAGAACATTTGGAGTATATTAATCTGGTTTTAAATACTTTGCAAAAGGAGAAACTATTGATAAATTTGAAGAAGTGTAGTTTCATGAAGAAGGAGCTCGTTTACCTGGGATTTGTAGTCTAAGAAGAAGGTTTGAAGATGGACCCAGAAAATATCCAAGCAATTAACAATGTAAACTTTTAAACAAGAACGAAAACGAGTACCCGTTTTTTTTAGGTAGAAAAAAATGGTCTAATTTTGAAAAGTGTTGATTCAGAATACTCTTAAATTTTTTTTAGCATGTTTTTTACACATTATATTTTCTTATGTACCAAGTATAGACATTATTTTTAAAATGTTAATGTTTTTATGTTGATTTTGAAAAGTGTTGATGCCAACATCATCCCCTTTTTTTAGAAGACTTATTTTTTACTTATATTTTTCTAATCTATTAAATGCTAATAATTATTTTCTAAATTTAACAATTTTTGAGGTACTCGACTTCTCCCTCTTCACTTACATATTTTGTTTAAGTGTTTTTCAGGTTTTTTTTTTTTTTTTTTTTTTTTTGGTAGCGAGATGTTTGATTTTTTGCAGTGTCAAAAAAACAAAAAAGGTCAAAATTTTAAAGTGCCGATCTTCTATCTAATTATATATTGTTAAATAATATTTCATTGCACATGAAATAATTTCCACTAAAAAAACAATAATTTTTAACAATTTACATAAAAAAACACATTTTGAATATAGAAATAACTGAGAATATACACATTTTGCATTTTTTTTCCTAAAACTGACATGTCAAATAAACCATTTTATAGGAAAAAATTAACAAAAAAATTATAAAAATTAGTAATTTTTGTGAATTTTATGTGAGAAGTTAATAATAATTACAATTTTTTTCAAAACTTACATGATTCACATAAAAATGAAGTGAAAATCACATTATACAAATATTAAACATATAATAACAACAATTGAATATTTATTTCTTCTCATAAAATGTCAGAGTAAAAGAATTACAAGTATAACTTATGGATAGTTACAAAAAATGAGCTTCATTTGGAAGCTTAACTTAATCTTTAATCAATAATATCATGTAACCCAAACTCTTCATCTTCAAGAGTATTTTTATTGTCCTCTTCCACAATATTTTCTTCACTAGCTTTAGTTTCATCATTTTCCTCTTCTAATAGATCTTTGATGTTTGTGAACGTCCTAAAGTATGCCTTTCCAATCATTCCATCTAATGGTGGTTGAAGTTCTTTTGCTTTTTTTTGCCACACGAGATTCATTAAAATCCCCTTTTCTCAAACCAACTTCTTGCACTTTATCTGGAAGAAATTGAAGAGCATTGATTCTTTGATGAAAAAATTTGCATTGTACTAGGTCGTTTTCAATGGAAATGAATTTTCTTCCTTTTTGTAAACAATATGCTAGTGTTGTACCTAATCATCAAGTACAAAAGAAAAATTTAGTAAATTAGTATAAACACAAAAAAATTAAAAAGAAAATGGTGAAATTCATTCTTATATAATAAAACTTACCTGAGCCTGAAAATAAATCCAAACCCAGTCTCCTTCATTTGAACATAAATCTAAAATATAGTTAATCAATGACTGTGGTTTTTGATATATGTTAACTATCTCTCCTTTTGCTTCTTTATCTTCATATGTTAGTTTTTTTTAAACAACATCATGGACCAGTACTTGACTATGATTTTTTTCATCTACTTGATTGAAAAGAATAGTCTTCTAGCTATCATCCTTTGTCCAACTTTCAGAATGAATGAGCTCACAATCACTTACAATTGGTTGATTTCTGCCACAAATAGAATTTGGATTTTGCATATAACATGAAATAGTAAAAGTTCAATTAACTTGTATATAAATTATTTTTTTAACATTAATCGTACTGCATCCTTGACTTTCATTTTCCCTTGAAGCTTGATAATAACAACCCCAATTGTGTGTCTAAATGAAATGTCACAAATCTCCAAAATGGTGATGTTGTGACTTCTAGAAATCCCGCAACCACTTTACGAAATGCTTGATAAGTATAAGGGCCACCATCATGTTCAATGTTTGGGATATTGAAACCATGAGGAATTTTTTCAATAACTAGGGAATAATCCCTTTTAGGAATGAGTTTTGCAATGTCTTCACAATCACCTGATATTATTTGATATTGGATAGTGTGGAGCCCATTCCAAATGAAAATATTAAGACTAGGATCAAGTTCAACATCATTAAGACATTGTTTTCTTATCCTTTCCATTTTTATTTTTTCAATAAAGCTTCTGAAACTATCCCATGCTCCATTTGCATCCTTCTTCATATTTAATAAAATAAACAAAAGCAATGTATAAGTTATAAATTAAAAATATTATACATATGAATAGAAATGAATGTATGAATGAACATACCTTTTTAAATGCAAGATAAAAATATTTTAGCACTGATGTAGAACTTGAATTTGGGTAGTTGCGTACAACAACATCCTAACTATCTTCATTCAACAATTTAACCATTTGTTCTTGTATTCTCATATAAACCTTGTGACTGAATAAATTAAGTAAACAATGTTAATATAATGTTGAGTATAACAAATAATACCAACAATAATATATTATATTTAACAGAAAGTTATAATAATAATAATAAAGTAAAAATAACAAACTTACTTTAGAAATTCCTCAGACATTTCCTCCATTGATAATTCTTCTGACTTTACACGAGATAATATTGTTTTGACAAGCTTTTCATCCTTCACTCCTTGCATTGATCTCCAAGGTGTGATAGTCATATCTTCTGGAAGGAACTTCATTTCAGGACCTAATTTACTATTGGTACATTTCAATGGTTTAGAATTTTTGACCTTCTGACTTTTGATGCCAACGTTCTCACACAACTCAAAAATATGATCAATCAATTCCCATATCTCTCTAGTTCTAGATGGCAACTATAAAATGTTATCCATACCTATAAATTTTTCATAATTTAATTTTCCACCTTTTGAACTTATTTTTTCTTCGATTTGATAGCCGATTTCCATACAACATTCCTTCCAGAATGCATGATAAACCTTTCTCTTATCACCAACATTTTTTTCTTCAAATTCACCATGAATAAATCTGACCCTTTGGATGAAATTCATAGACATCCTATACTCATTATTTGAATTATGATCTCATGCCAATAACTTTTCTTCTGTATATGTTAAACCAGCATAAATGATACATTTCATTGTTTCAAAACATGGGTTATTGGGATATTCCTCCATTAATTGCATTTGAACTTCTACATAATGGTTTCCCCCAAGTACATAATATTTGTATTCAAAACATTTTGACTTGTCAAATGAGTCTTTGTTAGGAACCTGACTTGGATCAACAAGAAGAACATAATCAACCACATGTGCGAAAGGGTTGTACCTCAACAATGTTTTCAAATTTTTAACATGTAAGTGGCATGGATTTCTAATTTGATATTTGAACTTTCCTTCATCTGGTTTGTAGACTTGAATGACATTAAGTTGAAATGACCGACCACCCTTAATTAAATTTGTCTTCGCCAAATGATGTCGAATGAAATTTTGTTTTGTTTTCATAATGCCATCCTCTAAATAAGCTCCTGGCGTAATGATTTCCCTGCTTGCTTTGGAGTTTTCACTAGGCCCTTCACTGTTGTCCATGATTTTTTCAGAATGAACAATTTTTTGTTTCTTCCTCCTATTGGTTATGATATTTTCTTGAACCGAAACAATATCCTCATCATCAAATATA